>JBBPTP010000379.1:0-20739 GCA_038094195.1 Pulveroboletus aff. carminiporus | reverse complement strand
GAATAGTATATAAGGGATGCCCCCAGCTCTAGAGGACACTAGTCTTGTCCTCTTGGAGTTTTCCTACTCACTAGGAGGTTCAGATTCACCATTATTGTCTTATAGTTCAAACTACTGATCCTTCAGTGGGTTAGTCATTTCAAAACCCAAGAGGATCTGACTGAGGATCCCTTGGTCATCAATTCAGATCCTTATATACTACTTTACATGTTTGTATCTATTTGGTCCATTATCCAAATATAGTCCTAAATAGTCATAAGGCTATGAAGTGGAGATGAAATACATGAGGTGTGGCAGATCAAAATGGAAGAGAAGCATAGCAATGCATAGCCATAGAATAAAGGGTAGTGGTAATGAAATGCATGAAGCATAGAAATGGAAGCATACAAATAAAGTTAAATTTTGTCATATAAAGTTCGATATATCTAAACATGTAAAGTCATGAATCATAGGATGTCAAACACTGTGCTGTTGTGAAGTTGTGAAGAGTCAACAGAGTTTAGAATAGATATGGTTTGAACTTAACAGGTAAAAGAGTAAACGAGACAGGGCTTGGGGTAATTAATTTGAACAGCAAGTCTAGCAACAAGCGTTAGACCTGTGTGGCATAGTTTAACCTCATTGTGGAGGAGCTTCAATTGGTGTTTGAATAAATATTGATGTTGTAAAAGAGTGTTTATAACAGAACAGACCTTTGATAAGCTCTCCAAACATTGCCCATATGATCATGTCATCAATCTCAAACCATCTTTCATATCCAAGATGGGCAAGACATACTATCTAAATCCAAAGAAGCAGCAGGCATGCCAAGAATTCATCTCAGAACACCTAAAGTCTGGACAAATCATACCGTCCACCATAAATAGCACAGCCATCACTCCTGGCTTGTACAATGCAGTACTTGCTGTACTCTCATAACTTACCAGCATAAAAGCAGACTGGTTTGCAGAAACATGCCTAATCAAAGGACAGGCCTATATTTGAGCCACATTGAAATTGGAAATGGAGGGTCTTTTTAGATCTGCTAATAAAGTAGACTGGGTCCACAAACAGATTGACAGGTTCACACAGGACAACATGCCCATTGATGAATTCATTGTAAAGTGGGAATTGCTTTATAATCAAGCAGCCCTTGATGACTCTGATACTATAAGGCTATTGGAGAAAAATGTATCAAGGAGTGTTATCATCCAAATCTTTAAAGAAGGCAAGAGGCAGCAAATGCCAACTGCCTATCTCACAGAAATCTGCTGAGTTGGTATAGTGAAAGAAGCCCTTGATTTCATAATGGGCCATACCACTCAAAGAATCACATTCAAAGGCAAAGGACAGAAGAAGTCCAATGCCATGGATATTAATGCCACAGATCATAGACTGTTTAAATGTTATAACTGTGGAAAAGAAGGCCACTCTTTGAAGGAGTGTCCAAAACCTAAAATTGAGTGCCCCAAATGTAAATATGTGGAAGGAGCATACAAGAAGGATTGCCCAAAAAAGAAAGATCACAAGGTCAGAGTGGCCAAAGAATGGAGTGACTCAGAGGATGAAAATCTGAGGAGTTCTAAATCAAACCTGGACCACATGGTTCAGAAAATGACTCACAAAGAGGCTGAGGTCTACTTCAAAGACTTGTTTATCACCCGCTCAAAGAAGAAGGAAAAAGGCAAAGTGACATAACTACACTGGGCAGTAACATTGCAAGAAGAAATCACTATGCAACCCTGGAGGTTGAAGAAAGTTCAGACTCAGATGTATTTATAGATTTCATATATGGGAACTCCCTCAATGGAGAGGTTTGCCAGGACATTCATAAGGATCACCCTTTTTGCACAATTTCATATCTGAAGAAGAATGATGACAATGGAATCCTAGAAGAAATCTTTATCCAAAACATAAATGTTCAAAAGGAGATCAATTTGGAAGTCACCATTGCTCCCAGATAAAACAAGAAATCTATGATAAAAGGTGATACACTGCTAGACAGTGGTGCTAATGTCATATTTATTGATAAAGCATGGGCTGAAAAAAATCAGTTACCAATGAAGCCTTTGCCACGACCTATTCCCATATATAACATAGACAGAACCAAGAACTCTGCTGGAGCTATTACACATTCCACAGATATAATTATTATATATCAAGGTCACCAAAAACAAGTATTGGCAGAAGTTACCACTCTGGGAAAAAATCAACTAATCCTGGAATATTCTTGACTTAAATGCCATAATCTCAAAATCGACTGGGCTAAAGGAACAGTAAAACTTAACTGATGCCCTAGATCATGCCACATGCTCTTGAACCACAGTATCTTTTTGGCTATGCTTGATAAGGAAGAACAGAAACAAGCATATGTGGCTTATCACTTATATGCCACTACAGAACAACCTGTTAAGACTGACAAGACTTCAGAGAAGCTTATATCAAAGCAGTTCTACAAATTTCTCAAAGTATTCCATAAAGAAGAGAGTGAACACATGCCCATATGAAAACCTTGGAATCATGCTATAGATCTCAAAGATATGTTTAAACCTAAGAAAAGATGTATTATACCCCTCTCTGTCACAGAACAAGAAGAGGTTGCCATATTCATAGATGATCAACTAAAAAAGGATTATATAAGGCCCTCTAAGTCTTTTCAAACATCACCTGTGTTCTTTGTTCCAAAGAAAGATGGCTGAAAAAGGATGGTACAAGATTACTGTTACTTAAATGAACATATGATTAAGAACAACTACCCACTACCACTCATTTCACAGCTAGTTGATAAACTTAAAGGGGCTAAATTATTTATGAAAATGGATCTCAGATGGGGATATAACAACATATGCATCAAAGAAGGTGATGAATGGAAAGCCACATTCATATGCTTCAGAGGAGCATTCAAACCCCTTGTCATGTACTTTGGATTATGCAATTCCCCAGCCACATTTCAAGCAATGATGAATGAGATCTTTATCGATATGGAAGCAGTAGTGGTTGTCTACATCAACAACATGTTGATATTTACCAAAGATGATGACAAAGAAAAACATTACAAGATCATGCTAGAAATTCTTTGTTACTTAAGGGAAAATGATTTATTCATCAAGCTAGAAAAATGCACATTCCATGCCATGGAAATTGAATTTCTAGGCATGTTCATGGGACAAGGTGGCATTAGAATGGATGAATCTAAAGTTAAAGCTATTCTGGAATGGCCCACATCTAAAACAGTGTATGGTGTCCATGCTTTCCTTGAACTGGCAAACTTCTATTGCAGATTCATTAAAGATTTCACCAAAGTGACTAGACCACTCCATGATCTGATGAAGAAAGATATTAAATTTGCATGGGAAAGTCCACAATAAGAAGTGTTTGACATACTTAAACAAGCATTCACCATGGCACCTATACTTGCCTACCCAGATATAGACAAAAAATTCTGACTTGAAGCCAATTCATCAGAATTTGCAACAGGAGCAGTGCTCTTTGTCTATGAAACTGATGAGAAATGGCATCTGAAATGACTAACCCACTGAAGGATCAGCTGTTTGGGCTATAGAACAATAGTGGTAAGTCTGAACCTCCTAGCAAGTAGGAAAACTCCAAGAGGACAAGACTAGGGTCCTCTAGAGCTGGGGGCATCCCTTATATACTATTCTACAGTTTGTACAAGTGTATACTACATCTAAGATATGCTATGCTAGGATATTGCATGTATACTTCATGTTATACATGCATACCAGGCTATGTCTACAATATATCTTTAGTAGGAAGGTTTCTTGACTAGTTCTAGACTTAGATATGGTATGTAATGAATGGTTGTGGTCTATACTAGAGCACATGGTAATGAATTTGATGTAGAGTGGCAGGGATCCATATTTTGATTGAGCCCTTTGTGTAGCATATGGTCAGGGGTACTTACTGCACAGCCACTATGTTTGGTGGTTTACATTTCCCATAGTTGGTCTGCATATTTTGCAAATCTGAATAGACAGTCCTCTAGAGTATTCTTTTAGTAATCTGTCCATATAATATTGAGGATTTAATATTGTGGCTTTAGATTGTTATGAGGCACTGAACATGTCAAATATATGTTTAGCACATGTTCAGTGGCTTATGTAAGCCTGAGTTTTGAAGTAGAAACAATCAAAATATGCTCTAAAGGTACTTTCAGCTATAATCTAGGTGTCTTGAGTGTTTTATTGGTAGTTCCGGCCCTCTGTGGTGTGTAGTACTGATTTTAGGCGATTTGGGGTGATAAGTACTGCACAACCACCAAGGTGTACCATGAGTACATCAGTTAGTACACAATTTTGGCAACCATTAGCTAGGTTCTTCTGTTCTTTGTACATATATTGATTGATGGTAAATGTATCATCCTCTATTAGTCTGTTAGCCATGGGGCTTTCTAGTAGTGTATTATTTGCATTGTAACAGCATCCAGTGGCATATTTCTCTCATGCCCTTAACTTCATGGAAAGAAACTATCCAATTGCTGACAAAGAAATGCTCAGTGTAATATGTGCCCTAGAAGTTTGGAGACACCACCTTGAAGGTGCATGGCATGAGTTTGAAATATGGAATGACCACACCAATTTACAATTCTTTATGACATAACAAGATCTCAATCATCACCAAGTGTGATGGTCACAATATTTATCCAGATTCAACCATATATGAGTATACAAGGCTGAAACCACAATGAAAAAAGCTGATGCCCTCTCTAGATGAGAAGATCACCTTTGTTACGACTTATCCCAGACTTATCGCAACCGTGTGTATTCCTCTCCTTTTTCTTCGCTTACCAATCGTGTGAGTACCCTTACGGTTACTTGCATACCTGCACAGTCATGGGATTTCTTCTTCATCATTCCATGACCTTCCATGATCTGCTTAGTCAGCAGATCACCTTTCACTATTTAAACCCATCGTATCAGTTGTCCTTTCCCCAAGCTAGAGCTCCCTTTAGATACCTCACTTGTATCTGGTTGCTTGTTCTATACTGGCTTTTCCGTGTCTCGTCTCCCATGTGTCTTCACTCTCCATATTAATTGAGTGCTCCCTGAACCTCGGGGCTATCTTCGTGGTAGCATCTTTCATCGCCACTAAGTTAGTACTTATTGCACAACTTCCTCGGACCCTTGTCATCGTTGCCTTAATAGCACGACTTATTCTCGACGTCGTTGCTATCCGTGCATGACTCCTCATCCTTCATCGTCACCTTTGAAGGGCTCTGCTTGCCCCTATCTGGGTCAAGCTTAACAACCTTGAAGGGATTGAGGATGACAACAAAGGAATCATTGTTATCTCTCTGAATAAGATCAGACAGACACTTTTGATCTCAGATGAAGGAGTCTCCATTGAGCAATGCATTTTTAATGCAACCATGTGCCTGATGGAAATGCAAACCTGAAAGATACTCAAAAAAGAAAAACTTGAAATTTACAATGACAGTCTACTATATAACCAATATGAAAGGATATATATTCCAGATATACCCCAGTATCCACTTCTACATATGGAAGTCACATGATTTCACCATGACACTCCAGTTGCTGGTCATCCTGGATATGAGAAAACTATAGAACTACTACAATGCAGTTACTGGTGGCCAGGAATGGCTACTTATATCAAAGATTACATCAAACATTGTGACAGGTGCCAACATTTCAAAGGATCAAACCAAGCCCCAGCTGGCTTGTTACAACCCTTAGAAGCACCTCAAATTCCATGGAAACATATATCAGCAGATTTCATCATAGACCTCTCCAAATCTCATGGATTTGACATGATCTTGATAGTTGTAGATTGGTTCTTCAAGGAAGTCAAATTTATTTCCATGCATAAGATATGTACAGCTCTAGACATGGCCAAACTCTATTTAAATTATATCTGGAAGCACCATGGTCTTCCTAAATCCATCATCTCTAATCATGGATCTCAATTCACATTAGCTGTAATGCAGGAGCTTTGTAAGTATCTTGGCATAGACTGTCATCTCTCCATGGCATTCCACCCATAAACAGATGGGCAAACAGAACAAATGAATTATGAAATACAACAATATCTTTGCATATTTACAGTAGAGTGACAACATGAATGGGTTGATTGGCTAGCCCTCACTCAATTCTCATATAATTCTAAACATAATGCTTCTATCAAAAAGACATCCTTTGAAGTCACATGTTCATATCACCCTAGAATGGAATTTGAACAAGGGTCATCTAAAGCTCCTGCTGCAGAAACATTTGTGGAGCAAATGAAAACCATGCTACAAAAAGCTTATGATAATATATTAAAAGCACAAGAACGGATGAAGGCTAATGCTGATAAATATAGATCATCCACACCAGACTATACCATTGGAGATAAAGTTTGGCTCTCCACAGAAAACCTATGCTTGATGTGAGCATCTAAAAAACTTTCCAAAAGATAGCTAGGACCTTATGAAATTATTGAGTTGATAGGACCAAATGCAGTCAAGCTATACTTGCCACGCTCAATGAAAATCCACCCTGTTGTAAATGTATCCCAGGTCAAACCTTATAAAGAAAGATTGAACGGGCAAGAACTGTACTGACTGGGATCCATGCAAGTCACAGAAGATTGAGATAATGAATGGGAGGTGGACTACATTGTAGATTCCTGACTCAAAGGTTGACATCTGGAATATTTAATCTACTAGAAGGGCTATGATGACACAGAACATATATGGGAGCCAAGAGCCAACTTAGCACACACACAAGATGCTGTGAAAGAATTCCACCATTTACACCCAGCAGTCCTACATGTTATCAATATTGATGAAAGCCTCTTCCCTAAATTATTTAAAAAATACAAAAATCAGACCAACTTAATGCACCCTGCTGAAATACCCTTTAATTGCCTGGAATGCAATTCATAGGGAGGAGATAGTGTTACAAATGCCCTTTTTGCAACATCAATATTTATTCAAACATCAATTAAAACCTCTCTGTAATGAGGTTAAACTATGCCATGCAGGTCTAATGCTTGTTGTTAGACTTGTTGTCCAAATCAATTACCCCAAGCTCTATCTCATCTCTCTTTACATCCACCAAGTTTGAATAAACCTATCCTAAACTTTGCTGACTCTTCATGACTTCACAACAGCATGGTGCTTGACATCCTGCAACTCATGATGATATACATTTAGACATATTAAATCTTTTATGACAGAACTTAACTTTATTCATATGGTTCCATTTCTATGACTCATGCATTTTATTACCACTACCCTTTACCCTATGGCTATGCATACCTGTGCTTCTCTTCCATTTTGATCTGCCACACCTTATATCTTTAATCTCCACTTCACAGCCTTATGGCTATTCATGACTATATTTGGATAATGGATCAAATAGGAATAAACATATACTTAGGTATATAAGGACCCAAATTGATGACCAAGGGATCCTCAGTCAGATCCTCTTGGGTTTTTCTCTACTCTCATCTTGACTCTTAATCTAAGCTTCCTGGTGGTAACCTGAAAGACCTAGTGCTATTAGGGTTGTTTCACTATCTGTTGTCAGAAAATACTTGGGAATCTGAAAGTAATTTCTGTCATGTGCAGCAGATACTCAATCACTACAAAAAGGACAACCAACTCTGAAAGATGGTTCAAGCAAGTTGTTGGTCTCTTCATGAGTATCATCTTGAAAACCATTTCCATCAGTATTTCAAACACTATGTCTTTCCACTCATCATCATCTCCATCCTCCTTGCTCTAGTTCACTAGTCTCTGCCCTATCCTTCTGCAAGGATCCATCACTTGCTTCGCTCATTTGACCAGTGCACTACCACATGATGTGAGCCATCTGATAAAGGTGAATGGACCCCCCTTGGCAGTCTAAAGATCCATTATCAAGAAATCTATGGAATTCCACTCTCAGTCCCCTCTGTTATCCCTTGCCATAAACATAGACATAGTCTACACCATTCCTGTTGATCCCCATCCTTGATAAACAGTCACTCTCTTCACAGTCTTGCACCTGCTATCCAGCTTTCTGCTGAACTCACTGATCTGATAATCACTCAAGATCTATCCATTTGTTTTCCCTGTTTTTGCCCTCATCCTGAAGCTCTCTACTTCCTCTCACTGCCCTATACTCTTGATCATTCTCAAGCCCAGTGGTTTTGAATGTAGAAAGGAGATAATGTTACAATCATTTACCCTCTTAGTATGCATTTCTTTTCTCTCTTTCTTCTACAACCACTTGCTGTTAGGCTTTTGACAATGAAATAGATTCACTTAGTTGTCTATGTTTCAACCCCAGTTCACATTGAGACAAGCTTACTCAAGTACACTTTCACTGTTTCTTTTGTGCTCATTCTTTCACACTATTAGTTGATCTTTTTACTTCTTGACTTGGATCTGCTCCATAGATCCTTGTCACCCTTATCCCAACTTCATAGTTGCTTACTATGGTTATCTCTTGTTGATTACTTACTATGATAGTCTATTAACTTATCTCAACACCATAGTTACTTTCAGTAGTATTTTCTCACTTGAATACATTAGTACTTTCCACCTAGCACAACTTAAGTATTTCTTAAGGATATTGTGACTCTTCATGAGCTTCTCCCTCAATAGAATCTCCTTGAGTCAATGTTATCCCTAGCATCTAGTGCTAGGTCTAACACCCTTCATTGGAGGACATCTGGAAATCTGAATCCAATCTCAGACATGCATGGACCATCCTATCACTCTATAAGAAGGCCAACAATCTGAGATAAAGACTTGTCCAAGGAACTAAGATGGCATCTCTTCATGAGCACTCCCCTTGTATGAACCCCATCTCCCAGTACTATCTTAAAAATGACATCCTCCCCCTTGTTGTTCCATTCTTCATCCTCATCACACTCTCTGAGATCCTCTCCTTTGTGATTGTGGAATGTATATCCAGAATATTTACCTGTTTTGTTCACAACCACTCTCTATGCTGCCATCCTATCTGATCCTATTCTACTAAATGCTCTTGAACACACCCCCCTCTACCATACTGACATTGTCACATGTGAATTAGTCCATTCTTTTCATAAAGTAATTAGAGCTCAACAATACCATTTCCTTGCTGCTTCAAGTGACCTACCAGTGGACTTTGGCATTCTCCTTTGCACCATCCTCTCTAGCATCCCTAACCACATCCTGCTAGCTCTCCACCACCATGGCCTATATGCATTTATTGAGCATATGTACCCCACCCCTCACAATCTTCTTCACCTTTTGAAAAGTCTTTGATGCTATGACTCCCACTGAGCAAGATCTATACATAAACCACTCAGACCTCATCATCAATCAGCAGCTCAATTCACTCCCCATTCCTTCATCCCCTCTGACAGAATGACTCTCTTCTCCTTCCATCACCTCTGAAATCAGTGAAGTGGACATGGACACTGTTATAGATTCCTTATCTGACTAGATTGAAGAAAATATTGAGTCCATCTGATCTTTTTAGATCCCTCTTAGATCCAGAGTCTCCATCCTATCATCCCCCACTTGAGCTTTACCTTCCATCATCTGTTGATGACCCACCTCCACTCTTACTGAATGCTTCCATTGCCACATGTGAGGTCATTATCAAGAAGATTGTTCCCTCTACATTCTCCCTCTTAGACTATGGACATTCACCATTGAAGCAGACTTGATGCTTATTGAATCAGGAGTTCAATTGTATGAAGGGAGTAATGTTATAATTCTTTGTCTACATGCCCATCTCCTTCTGATATCCTTCATTTCACAAACAATCTGGTTTGACATCCTTTGATCTAAATATGTATCATCTCCTCTTTGCTTATCCCCCAAACTCATAATCCTCTAAAACCATTTCACTTTCCTTTTCTATTCCAGATGGTTGAAATCCTATAACATGTATGTGATGACATTGGACATTCCCTTTCAAATCCAGTTCTAGTTATGTATACTGGATTCATAATCCAGTTTATCACATCCTTTCCCTGACATTCCATAGCCTTCTATTCTTTCTTATCTAAGCAGAACTAGCTGTCACTATTTAGAGCCAAACCTCTTGTGGTAGTGGACTTCATTCTCAACCTTTGCTAGTGCAGTCTTGTGCTAGTCATCCTAGTCTAGTATATTGAGTTGACATAACAGGTATGTTCTATGGTGTGTACTACACATGTTTAGAGAAAGGGTTAGTTGCATAACCTTGAGGCATGAGGTATTGCATGAGGTGTACTAATTTTAGAGTATAGAATGAAGTTCTAGATGTAGGGTGAGTGGTGTGCATAATTAAAGCAAGCCCTTGGTGCCACATGTGGTCAGAGGTACATACTGCACATCCACTATGCCAGAAGTGATGAATAGCATCTAACTTGTCCACATATTTAAAGAGATTAAATGAACGAATGTTTAGAGAGTGGTTTCAATGATCTGATCATATATTTGTGAAATCTTAATGTTTTGGCTTTGGAATGATGTGAGCACCCAAATAGGGGTTAGAGGCATTTGGTGTTCAGTGTTCAGGTGTTCAGGTGTTCACTTTTTTGGAAAATGCTCTCTAAGTGTTAGAAATGGCTTAGGGTTGATAATTTGAGTATTCTATTAGTAAAATAAGGTGTTTTGAGTGTGTAGAAGTGTTCATATGTCATCTATGGTGTTATGAACTGCACAGCCACCAAGGATATTAGGGGCACATAGGTAGATCTTGAGTATTAGTATTCATATGTGATCTATGAACATTATATTCATCATTGACTGGTTGAGAGTGGTTCTGCATAGTCATGAGGCTTAGAATGGTCCCTTAGGATACATAGATAAGGTTGTAATAGCAACATGGTTCTGAAACTAAGAGATATATGAGGCAAGGTTTATCTTAGATCTGTTCTCATTCTTGTCTTCTACTTGCATGTTGATTATTCAAGAGAGGGAGTTCTAAGTGGAGTTGATATATTTAAACTGGTTCTTTAATGACATAACAAAGTTGATCCATATCTCCAAGGTAACCATTGTCTTAGATATCACCTTTTTCCTAAATATGTTGGCCCAATGGAATGTAGGACCTTTAGTCATGTAAAAGAGGGTGAAGGCAACTTTCTTCTCATCAGAGTTATAGACATCTTTGTTGATGTTCAGATATAGGACTGTAGAATTAATCCATGGGAGGCTTTGTTCACATGAGTCATCATAGGCAGGGGAGGTTGAGTCTGAGCTCTACTAGCTTGAAAGTGGTGGACATGAATGAAGCTAAACAAAGGAGAGATGAACTAGGTGATGGAGATGGACTGGAGGATCTGAACAAGGCTGGACTGGATAAATGAAATTCAACATCTGAGAGAGTAGATGATCTCTGGACATTCAATGAGACAAACTAGAGAGTAAGGAGCAAGAGATTGCAGTAAGGTCAAGAAGCTAGGACTGGATCAACTGAAGTAGATGTACTGGTGATATGGTGACTAAATGACTGGGATATCTGGACTGGGGATGACTAGAACTGGAATGGTTCTTACTCTTCATTAAGAGGTGGGTGAAAAGATCTTCTGAATATGATGGTTGATCTGTGTAATGTCCTTCTCCTAAAAAGGAGGGACAGGAGAAGATTCTCAACCTTTTGTTACATTAAGCTAACATATGTACTAGACTAAGATGGCTTGGTCAATCAGACCAGCATAGATTCAAGCAAAGACTAAGACTAAAAACAAGCCTATTAGATATTGATAGTTTGGATTCTAATGCAGTAATGAGCAGAGAGCAAGTATAAAGCAGGGAAGGGTAGTGATATTCAGAAGGTTGAGAATGAAGACAAATAACTATGGAGTACTTGTCTTAAATAGTATCAGATGTTCAAGGCTTAACTAAGTAAAAATAGAACATTGTGGAATCAGATAGAACAGAATGAGCTAATAAGAATTATGAATTTAGTGTAAGAGAACCAGATTTAAGAGGTAGTGTCCAATGTTATCACACATAATCTACTTACATGTGTTACAATTCTTTTCCTTCCTTCATCTCTAGTACTTCTAACCTTCACCCAAATTACTGTTCTATTTGGAATCACTCAATATACTTACACACATTTCCTCTTCATTGTTTCACCTACTCATCCTCTTCTGATTGCCTTATAATCATGCTCCTGGAAGGATGTCATTTCATCTAGTTATCTTGAACAATCACTCCTCAGCTGATTCTCTCATATTGGTCTTGTAGTTCCTATTATATCATCCATAGTTCTAATGTCTTCTTTCTCATTCTACTGTGCATTAGTTAATCCATAGCTACCTTCCATTTATATCTAATCTGGGCCAGCCCTAGAGCAAATCAGCTATCACTACTTAAGTGCAGTTATAACATGTATAGCCTCTTTTCCTCACTTTGAATCTATTCATCATTTTGCCTAGCACAGTTTGAGTTTTACTAAGGATATTGTAACTTTTCATGAGCTCCTCCCTTGGTAGAATCTCTCTTGAGTCCAAGTTATCCCTAGCATCAAGAGCTAGGTCTAACAACATGACTCTAACTGTCTGAAATGAAGGAGGAAGTGAATGGTCTTAGAGAGGTATGATAGATGAGCAAAGAGGAGAGATAATGAGAAAGAAATATATTCAATCCTTGAAGAGGGTACCTACTCAGATTGTCTGTTGGAGAAAAAAAAAAAAGTATATGTGACTGCAGACAGAGAGCTCAAACAACTGATCCTTCAGTAGGTTAGTCATTTCAGACCTATCCTTGAAGTCAAAAACAAGATGAAAAATATGTTACAGATGTGAATAATACACTACTAGAAAGCCTTATGGCTGCCAGACTAGTAGAGGATAGTATATTTACTATCAACTAATATATATATAAAAAACAGGAGGAGCTAGTTGTTAAGCTTGACCCTGGTAGGGACAAGCAAAGCCCTCTAATGGTAGCAGAGATGACGACGGACGAGAAGTTGTGCACTGAAGGCAATGACAATAATGAGAAGATGTGCACTGAAGGCAATGACAATGATGAGAAGATGTCGTGCAACTAAGACAACAACAATGAGGGTACAAGAAAGTCATGCAAGGAGCAACAACTTAGTTATGAGAAAAGATACAACCACAAAGGTTGCCCAGAAGTTCAGGGAGCATCTAATCAATGTGGAGAACAAAGACACACTAGAGACAAAACACAGGGGAGCTAGATTGATGACAAGCTACCAAGTATAAGTAGAAGTACTCTGAGGGAGCTCTAGCTTGGGGAAACATGGAGAGAATTAATGAGGTTATATAGTAAAGGGTGATTCACTGAGTAAGTGAATCAAGTAAGCAAAAGGAAGGGTGAAGAAGAATCTCCATGACTGTGAAGGTACTCATGCAACTATAAGGGTACTTGCATGATGAGTAAGCAAGCAAAAGGGAAAGAGTACACATGGTGTGGCAAGTCTGGGATAAGTCATAACATTACCCCCTTACTAAGTCCAAAGAACAATCTGTTCTTCAAAATTCAATATGTTGTACTAAAATGTCAATCTCGTCCCAGCTAGGGACTTCAGAATTGGAGAGATGGTTGGAAGGTATATCTGCACTCAACATGGCATGGCAGCATGATTCAATATTGAAAGCATCTTCATTGGTGGAGTAATCTTCCAGGCCTGATTTGTTCCTTTCATCAATAAGACAGTAGTCGTCCATTCTCCTAATGAGCTGATCATGAGCCACTTGTTCCACTTTTTCCTCAGCTTCATATGTGATATGTTCAAATTCAAGGTTACATTCACAAGCCAAGGCATTGGTGAGGTTGAGAGAGTAGGTGGATGGAGTATGAGGTTGTAATACCTTGACAGGGACAATCAGATCAGCAGTGGAAAGATTACTAGGTGAAAACTCAGGATCATGCTCACTATGAGCTAGGCTCCAAAGTGCTGAAGTGGGCAGTGATGGGAGATGGATTGGTAGTGCAGGGTTCTCATCAGACAACGAGAGAGAGGAGTAAACTGGGGACTAGGATTTAATGGGACATTGCCACTCAATGTGGCTGGCAGTGAATTTTTTGCATACTTTATATTTGGTGCAATGACAATCAGCCTTCTTATGACTGATTCGATGACAACCATTACAGGCATGGTAGTAGTCTAGGTCTCCATGGATGAGAGGGGCATCATTTTGAGTATGAATAAGCCAAGCAAGGGTTTGCAACTTTTCTTCTTCCGATGGAGAAGGAGGAAGGATGTCACCATATTCATTGAGGAGGAAGTGGACTTTCTCACCCACTTTAGTCATTTCAAGTTGGTGGGCAGCAGCAAGGATTTTATGATTGACTTGGGAATGAGATTTGCAAAGTAAAAGAAGGACAGAGTCAAGGTTAGAAGAGGAAGGAAAGCCTTCCAGCCAAGTGATGGTGGTGGACAAAGTTTGATGCACAGCATAGATGGCATGGAGTAAACCTAAAGGAGAGTCTGGATGGATGCAGCAGTCTAAAGTGATGGCAAGAGACAGATCATTGAGTGCACAAGCAAGCACATCTTCATAAGTGGGAGAACGTTGATGAAAGATGTGGGCAAAAGGGGAGACTGGGAGTTCAGAGGTAGGAATGCATGGCATAGTGAAGGAAATGTGTTTGAGAGTGAGGGAACAGATAGAAGGGTGACACTTCTTATAGTCTTTGAGAAGGGTCTGTGCATGGGAGAGATCCTTTTCAGGGATCCACGAGTTGTCCTCTGGAGCATAGCCTTTCCATTGAATAAGAAAATAGCAGTTTGAGGGTGGACCTCAGTGTTTTAATATCTGCTAGATTTCATATTCTTCTTCTCTGCTAATAAGATCTGGTGGAGTTTTCGGGAAGTTCAGGCCATGGACAGTGTTTTCACGATAGGGTGATAGGAGAGAAGCATGGAACACATTGTGGATTTTCCATGTAGATGGGAGGTGGAGTTTGAATGATAAGGGAGATAGGACCACAGTGATGGTAAAGGATCCTTCTTGTTTTAGGGTGAATTTCAGGTTAGCAACTGAACATTTCAGATTTCTGGCTTCCAGCCAGACTTTGTCATCTTTCTTAAATGGAGTATAATTGTGACATGAGTGAGATGCCATAACTTGGTGAGCAAGTTCATGTGCTGCTAAGGCTTCGGAGCAAGTAGCTTCAAGATTTTTCAGCCGATCAACAACTGCAGGAATAGAAGATTCAGAAAAGATGGTGGGAATGGCTTTAGGTTCATAGCTGAGCATGAGGTAGAATGGAGATTTTGAAGTGACAGAATGAGGGCAGTGATTGTGTGTGAATTTGGTGTGGGAAATTGAATTAGCCCATGAGGTCAGATTATTGCTGCAGTAAATTCAGAGATAGGTTTCAACTTCTTGGTTGACATGTTCAGTTTCTCCATTGGTTTGAGGATGATAAGTGGTGGAGAGGGCAAGGTCATATCTGAGGAGGTGTCTGAGTTTGAGGGCAAATTTAGAGGCAAATTGTGGGCCTCGATCGCTGATGATCTTTTTGTATAGGCCAAAATGAAGGTATACTTTATGGAAGAAGAGGTCTGCTACCCCTTCAGTGGTGATAGTTTTCTTTGTGGAGCATAGAATTATCCTCTTAGTAAGCCTGTGGTCTACAATGACCAAAAGTATATCGAAACCATTGGATAAGAGAAGATTGGTGATTGTTAGACCTAACACTACGATGCCTTGTGTGAAACACTAGGCAGTGAGCTTCTTGACATTAGGAACCAACAGAGTAAAGGAGATCTGACCAGGGGAGGAGCTCACAAAGAGTCACAATGTCCCTAATCAAACAGAGAGCTAGGTGAAACGGACAATAGATTCCAAGTAGGGAAAATACATGCACACTACCTGTCTAAATAGTGACTACTGACTTAGTATAGGGCCGGCCCAACTAAATATAAAAGGAAATAGTACTGCAGATGAGTAATCCACAGTAGAATATGACAGAACATGATGGAACGATAGGAGCTACAAGGCCGAGATGAGAGACTCGGCCGAGGAGAGAATGTTCGAATAAAACCAATATGACATACCTTCAAGAACTGGTCTACAGTTGAATGAAGTGAGGATGGAATGATACTATCAGCAAGAAATGGTGGTAGGTATTGCGAATGATACCAAAGAGGATGGTAGGTTGTTCGAAGAAAAGAAGCACAAGTGAAGCTGAAAGAAAAGTGACTGTAACAGTGATTAGATCACAGAAGATCTGTTGGAAGGGGTGTGTAGTATGGAATTTGATTGGTGTGAGTGGTGGTACTGTGGGATGAGTGTTGGTTTTGTTTTGCTGGCAAATAGCATAGCTTTCTATATATTTGCATACATAGTAGGCTAGACCAGGCCACCAATATTTGTGAGAGATGAGTTGTTGTATTTTTAAAACACTGGGATGTTCCGCAGTAGGGTCATCATGGCAGGAGGAGACAATTTTGTAATGAAGGTCATCTTCAGAGGGAACGTAGATGCGATCCTTGTAGGTGATAACACCATCATGATTCTGCCAGTCAGATAGTTGGGAATGAAATGGAGGTGGGATTCTATTATCCAGTGCTTGAAGAGCAGTAAGAACAAGAGTGTCATTACCAGATCATTCTGCAATAATGGAATGGAGGGTTGAACTGACCGTTCATACAAATATGAATGGGGGAAGAAGGGTGGTTTCTTTGTTATCAGATGCATCTTTTGGGAGATGATCAACACATCTTGAGAGGGCATTGGAGCCTGAAAGAGTAGTGCCAGGAATGTGGATAAGTTTCAGATCATAGTCTGAAATATCAAGCAGCCATCATGCTTGGCAACAATTAAGAGTTTAGGTTTGATGAAAGTAGGTGAGATTTTTGTGGTCAGTGAAGACTTGAACTGGGTCAATGGAGCCAATAAGATAGTGTCTCCATGCCTTGAGGGCATGGAGAATGGCAAGGAGTTCTCAGTCATAAATATCATAGTTTTGTTCTGCTGATGAGAAGGATTGGGATAGATAGGAACATGGATGCCATTCGCTGTTTGAATCTGTTTAGAGAAGAATATCTCTGGATGCAAATTTGAAAGTGTCGGTGATGATGGCAAAGAGTTTGGAGAGATCAGGAAATCAGAGTATTGGCTTTGAGAGAAATATGGATTTAAGCATCTTAAATGCTTGTTGGCATCTGTCTGACCAATTCTAAGATTGAGATTTCTTGGTGAGATCAATGAAAGGACAGGCGACTTCAGAATAGTTTTGAATGAATCATCGGTAGAAGTTGGCAAATCTGAGAAAAGAACAGACTTCTTTTACTGAGGAGGATATTGGCCATTTGGCGATACCTTCAAGCTTGACTGGATCCATTTCCACTCCTAGTTCATTGATGATCATGCCTAAGTAATCAACTTCTTTAGTGGCAAAGTTGCATTTTTTGAGGCAGAGGTGAAGATTAAGTTCTTACATTCTTTGCAAGACATGACGAGTGTGTTCAGTGTAAATTTCTTCATTATCAGAGAAGATAAGGAGGTCATTCATGTAGATGACAAGCCATCCTTCTGCGATCATATCCCTGAAAGAATCATTCATAAAGCATTGGAATGTGGTGAGGGAGTTTGTCATGCCAAAGAACATGACCATTGGTTTGAATAGTCCTTTATGTGTGAGAAATGCACCTTTCCACTGGTGCCTGTCTTTGATATGAATATTATTATATCCCCATCGGATGTCAAACTTTGTGAAGATATTGGCTCCTTTGAGTTTATCAAGGAGATTACTGATGAGAGGGAGGGGATATGCATCGTATACCATATGTTCATTAAGATAGTGATAGTCTTGGCATGGATGGAGTTTGCCATCTTTCTTCTTGACAAAAAAGAAAGGGGATGCTTGAGGAGAGTTTAAGGGATGGATTTTTCCAGTGTGAAGATTTTCTTTAATGAATGTTTCAGTTGCTTTACATTCTTTAAGGGGAAGAGGGTATAATTTGTCTATTTTAGGCATGAAGAACTCCTTGAAATTTATTTTGTGATCATATGGATGAGAAAGAGGAAGTTTGCCAATGTCAGGTTCAGTGAAGACTTTGGCGAATTCTTGATATTCTGCTGGAAGTTCTTTCTTGAGTTTTAGCTTTTCAGCTTCAACCATGAGTTCAGTAGCATGGGTGATTTTTTGGATAGCCTTCAGGGAAAGGTAGCAACTACTGAAGTGGATGGTGCAGCATATGGAATTGGGAAGTAGTTTTTTCTTTATCTTAGTTTCCTGGTATCTGATCTTTTGATCAAGTAGAGCTCAATTTACGAATGCTTCTTGTGTTTCATAATCCATATATTCATAGAGAGCAGGGGTTGATTTGGGTTTGACCATTTTGCAGATCAGTGGTGGAAGTTTCTTTGCAAACTTATGTTTGTTCACTTCATAGACATTCTGGTACTGGGTGAAAAGGACTTTGGATTCATCCTTAGATTCATCAAGGGAAAGTGACCAGGTAGTTCAGTCGACAACAGGGTTTGCTCTTTTGAGCCAAGGAAGTCCAAGTAGGACATTGTCATCACCACAGTCCATTATATAGAAGAGCATTTCTTGAACAATGCCTTGGATGTTGACAAAGAGAGTGGTGGTAAATTTGATTAATCCTTTTGAGTTGACAGAGTTATCTGTGTTGCAAACTTGGATTTGATTTTTCAGGTGAGAGGTGGGGAGTTGGTGTTTACAAATGAAGCCCCAGTCTATATAGTTCATTTGAGCACCACTATTGATCAGGGTGCAGGTTTCAATGTCTTTGAGTGTGTGTGAAGAGATGATGTTACAAACGCTGCCTAATGCCATACCTCGTCCTTCGGGACTTAACATTTTCTTAAACGAACAATGACTAAGCTTGCTGACTAAGCAACTTACTAAGCACACTCATTTCTCAAAAACCTAAGTCAAGTCACACACCAAGGGTACAAACCCTTGACCCACTTTCATTAACGTCACGCTTCTCTTCTAATTACTGTCTAGAAGTCCCTTGACTTCTATTCTCATGATCATAACAGACAACGTGTCCATCATGCTTCTCAGCTTCCATTCTGCCACACCACAAGGGTGCCTCATGCATTTAATCACCGCTTACGCCACAAACCTATGTACGGATATGTTCCGAGTCACAATGACTCTTCACACACAGCCTTGATTACCTTATATGGATATATGTTTCCTAAATGGACTATTTACATAACCAAATACGTACAAATAGATACACACATCCATGTAGTATATAAGACCGGGACTTTGATGCAAAGTCTCCAATCAAGTTCTCTTCTGACATCCATCACTACGAGTGAGGGATTCCTTGATTCGATCCTCTATTCCTTTTCTTCTTTTGATCTCAACTGGCACAATCCTGTATAGGGTTGTTTATTAGCTCGTAGTTGTTTCAGATGATGAGTTGAATAGAAATCATCATATTGCATGTTGTTATTCATACAGCAGCTATTTTACATGGTGAAGAAGGTACTGGCATCAAGGCAGTCCTTCCATTTAAAAATCCCATTTAAAAGCTACTCTTTGGACGTTTCCTTTGTTCTCAGAGTCAGAGTCATTTTCAATTTCTTCCAATTTTAGAAGGTCAACAGGTTTCTTTTCTTTACAAACTTTCTTGTCCATAGGTTTGGTTTCAGAGGAGGAAGTGGTAGGAGTGGATGATTCAAATTTAGCTTGGCAGTCTCAAGCAGAGTGGCCTTTGTGACAGCATTTAAAACAAGCTCCAATCTTTCTGAGGTGTTCTCATTCTTCTGGGGTGAGCTTGGGTGGATAGTGGATTGCATTGACGTCCACATCCATGGTGTTAGGATCTTTTTCTGGACATGAGTAGGCTTTATATATGGAGGTAGACTTTTTCTTTTGGGATTCAATGATCTCTTTTGCTTCTTCAAACAAGGTTTGATACTCTTGAGTTTTCTTGTACCATTCCTTGATAGTCATGACATGAGTTGCCTCTCCATACATTTTATGGATGAGGCCAGAAGGAATTTCTTTTGCAAAGAATTTGATGAGGATTTTATCATCTGTAATGCCTAATGTGGCAATGTGGTTGCAGAATTGTGCAATGTATGATGTGAGTTCAAGTTCTTTGCTAACTCAAGAGTTCATCAGCCAGGTGATGGATTTATAAGCAGAATTAGTGGATTCAAAGGCTTCTTTAATAGCTTTAACAAAGTCAGTCCAAGTGCCTGTGGTTACTGTAGATCTAGAGATGCAGGTTTTTCTGAAAGTATTTGCCCAATGGGCAGCGGACCCTTTTGTCATATAGGAGAGGATAAAGGCTATTTTCTTTTTGTCAGTGTCATAGACTTTTTCATTGGTGTCTAAATAAAACAGGACACTTCTGAGCCATGGGTCAAGAAGTTCTTCTGAACCATCATAAGGTTCTGGGGCATTGATTTTGAGCTCAACGGTATAAGAAAGATAAGTGGTGTGCTAGAGGAAGTCTCCAGAGGGTCTACCACAGGCAAAGGGGTGAAGGGAGCGAGTTGTTCTCGTCCCTAGAGGGGTCCAGCAAAGGTAGATAGGCGAGAAGGTGTAACCAGACGTAAGACCAGCACGTGAAAGGTCAATCCAGTCAATTCTGGATTGAGAGCGAAGTGGATTAACGATACCAGTCTAGGACGTGGACCAGATTAAGATGAATGATGATGACGACGGCGATGACTGAGGACGAACGAACTGTGAACTGATGGATGGACGAAAGATACATTGCACAAAGTCAGGTACAAGATTTTATAGTCCAGGCATTTCCCAGGACTGTCAGAAAAAGGTGAAACATATGTATGTCAATGTCAAAGTATTGACAGGTGAGATAGAAATGATAGAAATAAGTG
>JBBPTP010000377.1:0-20783 GCA_038094195.1 Pulveroboletus aff. carminiporus | reverse complement strand
TTGTAGACATAGCCTAGTAGGCATGTATAACACAAAGTATACATGCAATATCCTAGCATAGCATATCTTAGATGTAGTATACACTTGTACAAACTGTAGAATAGTATATAAGGGACACTCCCAGCTCTAGAGGACACTAGTCTTGTCCTCTTGGAGTTTTCCTACTCACTAGGAGATTCAGATTCACCATTATTGTCTTATAGTTCAAACTACTAATCCTTCAGTGGGTTAGTCATTTCACTCTAACAAAGCCCTCTTGTATATTCTCCTCTAAAGATATTCAAAGACTCTCTGTTCTCCTTGCTCAGAGTTATCACTACTAAGGTAGACATTATCTATGCATAAGAACATGCATTACTAAGACTACCTTGGTAAAGGTTATCATAAGGCTAACAAGACATTTGCCTTGGACAACTACTGTTGCCTCTTGATGGCTACACCTCAGAGGTTAGGGTTGTTTTAAGCATAGCATATCTTAGATGTAGTATATACTTGTACAAACTGTAGTATATAAGGGATGCTCCCAGCTCTAGAGGATGCTAGTCTTGTCCTCTTGGAGTTTTTCTACTTGCTAGGAGGTTCAGGCTTGTAACTATTGTTCTATTGCTCAAACAGCTGATCCTTCAGTGGGTTAGTCATTTCAGGGACCAATTTTATAGCCAAGAGTATGTACTTTACTTGTTCTTATATAATCTAAGTGAAATTCCCACAGGTCAGTGCAGTGTGCTACATACATTGTATTTTAGTTAGACATTGCAACAGTTTTGGAGGTCACTGTATAATCTCTGGTCTGGACATTGTCAGACTTGTCTGCAGAGGATCCAGATCTAACAGGTTGATAGGACTGTATACTTAAGCTACTGACCTATAGTAGTTCTGCTTTTATACAGACACTTGAAATACTACTGAGCTGATATGGTGTTCTTTATATCCGGATACCTTCCTATGATATTCAGGTGAATGTCATGGTTGATTGGCATTGTTATGATATGTCATATTCCAAAAATCTTATCAAGTCCAACTTTACTATGTCCATAACAACTTCATATATTTCTAATCTCCTATTCCATTATAATACTAGTACTTCCTTTTTTAGTCTATCTCATTTCATCTCAGCTTTATACTTTAGATGTCATCATTGCTACATCTGTCATAGAACACAGCTCTGAGCATGACAACTCTGGACTTTCTGCCATCCAATGTCACACTTCATTTCATTTATTTTAGATTCATCAGTCATATCATATTACTTCTGAATTTGTAGTATAAAAATCCTCCTGTAATCCATACAAACCTCAGTTTGAATATCAACTTAATTCTCTCCTCTCTCTCTCATCCTCGAACAACTTGCTTACTCTCTCTTTGTCTTCTGAGCATGTTGCTCATTCCTTTCTTGACTCTGAGAATAGATCAGTACAAGGTTGTAACACATAAGTCCTGCACCAAGTATCCTCACCCCCTCTAGTCACATTGACTTGATCAGTTATGCATACAATCTCCAGTCTGGACATTGTCAGATGTGTTCACAGAGGATCTGAATTTAACAGTATATTCAAACTCACTCTTGTACTTACCACTTACAAGTATGTCCCACAATCCAATCACTCATCATCATTGGCTCACACTGTACTATTCCTAGAGACTTCACCAGCCTCACCACATGACCAGACACCCCATCCATATCATCTGCACCTCACAGACACATTTGCCCCTCTGGTCCCTTCATCTCTTTGCTCACTCTGTTACCAGAGACTACTACTCTGGGCTTCTACATCAAGAAACTTGATGAAGTCAAAGCAGAAGGACTCATTGATCTCAACCCTCCTACCCAGAAGAAAGTAATCCATCTTCCAACTCATCACACAACTCTAACCCAAAGCACAACATTAATCCTCCAAGCAATGAAGGTCAACTCAACAATGTACCTCTGACTTATGAACCATTCAATCAACTCACTGATGCTATTTATAATATGACCTGGCAAGCACTCCAGTATAAGTTCACTGACACTACAAAGATTAGGGTCTGTGAATCTGACCTGTTCAACAGTCTTGACCCAAAGAAGCTTCAATTGTTTGTAGTTTAATATGAACTAAACTTTCAGACTAATTCTGAATCCTTCTGTTGTGATCACACCAAGGTTACTTTTGCTCAATTGTACTTTAAGGGTGTAGCCCTTGAATACTTTGCTGGACTTACTTAGAGATGAACCTCTGGAGTTATGTTCACTATAGATGAATATCTGGAAAGCATTCCTCTATAAACTTCAGTTTAACTTTGGTCCACACAACCCAGTAGCTGATGCTGAAGCACAACTAGAATAACTATTCATGAAGGACACTTAGCATATCATAAACTACATAGTTCATTGGAACAGGCTGGTGAGCCAAGTCCAGAAATGGAGTTCTGGTGTGCTCCACTATAGCTTCTACAACAGATTATCAGAAAGAATCAAGAATGAACTGTCACAACTTGGCAAGTCCAACAACCTCTATGATCTCCATACCCTCATCCAACAAATCGACCAATGTTATTGGAAACATAGAAAAGAAGTCAACAGTATGACCAAGGCTTTGAACTCCCAGTCCAGGAACAACTTCAAGTTCACTTTCACAACTCTGCCTACCTCTAGCTCTAAGCATAACAACAAGAGCTCTGCCAAAGACTTTAAAGATAAATTCAACAGTAACTCCAACTCCAGATCACCATCCACTGCTCTGAAACCTAACCTGTTACAGGTGCACTCTACACTATAGTGCATTATGATTACTGAAGCTACAAGCACTACGAATATGGACTAAGAACACAGATATTCATTTCCTAAGTCTTTATCTTATCAGTACTGGTTTTACTGATTACTCTTTATTTTCACATTTTCACATCTTCACATGTGCACTTGGTTATATTTCACAATTTCACTATTTCATGATTATCACACTTAGGAGTTATGCTTCATGATCATCATGACCTCTATTCTTATGAGTCATAATCATAGATGAACCATACCTGATGCTTGAGGCATAAGGCTATGTCTTCTATTCTACCATATTTATGTTTCTTATTCACATTAAATATACATCTTAGATGTATGTTTATGCTTCTCTTCCATTTTTACTTATTAGATATACATTGTAACATCATGGACTATACAGGATATCTCTAGATGAGACATCCATAGATACAAACATTAGTAGAGTATATATACAACCCATGTAGAGCCAGAAGACTCTAACCAAGTCTTTCTGGAGTTTCTTCTTTTAACAATAAGATCTATTATCACTTCTCTACTTGTGTTCCTAGTCAATAAGTAAGACTAGTCTTGACTATCTTGGTAAAGGATACCATAAGAATAATAAGACACTTTCTGAAATAACTACAAACTAAGAAACAATCCTATACAGGATTGCTAGTCATCGAAGTCAAAAGAGATGAAGAGAAAAAGTTATAAGGGTCAAATCAAGATATCCCCCCACTTGTAGTGATGGATGACAAGAGAACTTGATTGAGGGACTTTGCATTAAAGGTCTGGGTTTATATACTACATGGGGTTTGTATCTATTTGTACTTATTTGTGTATGTAAATAGTCTATGTTAGAAAATATATATTCATAAAAGGTACTATGAGGCTGTACATAACAAGTCCTTGTGACTCAGAACATATCCGTGCATAGGTTTGTGGCATATCTTTAATGAAGTAGAAATTAATAATATGTTGTACACACATTGTGTGGGAGAATGGAAGATAGAAGCATGATGGACATATTGTCTGTTATGAACATGGAAATAGAAGTTAAGGAACTTCTACATGGAGATTAAAAGAAGTGTGACTTTAAAGATAGTGGGTCAAGGGTTCATTACCCTTGATACATAACTTGACTTGTAAGAAGTGAACAAGTATTTCTTAGTAAGTGGCTTAGTCATTAGTTTGGAGAAAAAGTGTTAAGTTCTGAAGGATGAGATATTGCATTAGGCAGCATTTGTAACACTACCTCCCTTCTATGAATTGCATTCCAGATGATTAAAGGGTTGTGTGGTCCCTTCTGATATAGGTTTTCCATAGTACTTGAATAGTTGAATAAATTCAACTGCCACCATTCTCAACTTTTGAGGAGCATTGGGGTATTTTTTATGAAAAATTTTTATTGCTTGTTGGACGTTCTTTAGGTTACCTTCTGGTTTCCAAGTATGGTTATCTTCTGACCATCCGCACCAATGGACTAGGTATTCTAACCTTTGTCCTTTCATGCGAGAATCAACAAGGTAGTCAATCTTGTATTCTTTGTCATGTTCTTCTGTTACATGTGATGGACCTGCCATCAGAGCTTCCTGTCTCTGCAGCCTTTCCTTATATGGCTTTAGGCAAGATATGTTTGTGACAGGGTGAATTCTCATTGTTTTTGGCAAGCAGAGTTCGCATGTGTTGGGACCTCTCAGTGCAATGATGTCATAGAGACTGATCCACTTCTCTTGAAGCTTATGTGATGCCTGTGGAAGTTGGAGATGCTCCATGCTGAGCCAAACTTTATCTTCTATCTTATATTCTGGGGCTTCGGATTGGTGCTTATCTGCTTGTTCTTTCATTTTTTTCTTTGCTTCATCAATATTTTTACGTGTATTTTCTAATATTTTCTCTATTTTCTTTGTTATTGCTTCAGCTGCTGGGGCCTTCATCTTATGTTGCTCAAATCCCATTCTTGATAGATAAGAGCATGTGACTTTGAAGGGACTTATCTTTGTCATCGATTGCTTTTTAATATTATATGAGAATTGTGCCAGAGGCAACCATTCTGCCCAATTCTCAGGATTTTCCATAGTGAATATATGGAGATAGCTCTGCATCTCCTGATTGATTCTTTCTGTCTGACCATCCATTTGAGGGTGAAAGGTGGTGGATAACTTTGGAGTGATGTCCAGACATTTACATAAATCTTTCATTACCTGCACAGCAAACTGTGGTCTGTGATCTGAAATGATTGTGTGTGGGAGTCCATGATCTTTTCAGACATGGAACAAATATAATTTAGCCATTTCAAGACTTGTTATGTTTTTAGAACAAGAGATGAATTCTACTTCTTTTGAGAATCTGTCCACAACCATGAGGATTGAGTCGTGTCTGTCAGAAAGGGAAAGATCTGTTATGAAATCAGTGGAGACATCCATCCATGGCATATGTGGTATGTCTAAGGGTTAGAGTTTTTCTGATGGAGCCTTGTTTGTTTCCTTGAATTGTGCACATCTATCGTACCTTGATACATAATTCTTAATGAATGTGGATAGATCAGGCCACCAATATGATCTTTCAATCAGTTTCTATGTCTTTTTAGCACCCAGATGCCCAGAAACTGGTGTGTCATGATGTAACCTTATGATCTTTAGATGGAGATCCTTAACGATGTACTCATTTTTGGCTGGAACATATAACTGATTTTCTTTATCATATAATGTGCCATTTTCTTCTCAGCATATGCCATTCTTTCAGCATAGATCATGTGCCTCAGATTCTTTAATCAACAAGGTGGCTTTTACAACTTCTGTTCTAAGAAGATCTTCTGGATCTTCAATTTCCATCATCTTAATGGAGTTGGGCAGAATGACTAATACTTGTTTGTTGTCATCTTTCATTTCTACCCTATGATTCTCTCTTCTTGATAAGGTGTCAGCTTTTCCCATAGACATCCCAGGCTTATGTACCCATTTATAATTGAAGCATGATAGGTATTGCGCTCATCTGGCTTGTTGCTGATTTAGATTCTGCTATTTCATGAACCACTGCAGGTTGGCATGGTCATTCCAGATTTTAAAAGAGTGCCAAGATCCTTCTAAATGATGCCTCCATATTTCCAATGCTTTAATTACCAAGAGCATTTCTTTATCAGCAATTAGATAATTGTGCTCTTCTGGTTTCATGCTATGCAAAGCAAAAGCTGTGGGATGCCACTTATCTCCTTTTTTAACTGATAGTACTGCCCTTGTAGCATAATCTGAGGCATCAGTTTCAAGATGAAACTTCAATTTATCATCTGGATATGCCAGAATTGGAGCAGTTGTAAATTTTTTCTTTAATAATTCAAACACATTCTTTTGGGCATTGCCCCATATGAAAGAAGTGTCTTTGTTTGTTAAATCATTGAGAGGGCGTGCGACTTATATATAGCCTTCAATGAACCTTCTATAGAAATTTGCAAGTCTGAGAAAGCTTCTAACTCCTCGAACATTCTTTGGTGTGGGCCATTTCAGAATGGCTTGAACTTTATCTTGTTCTATTTTTATTCCATCAGCAGATACTTTCATACCAAGGAATTCCAATTCTTTTATGTAGAAGGAACATTTTTCTGGTTTTACAAACAGGTCATTTTTCTGCAACTTGCAAAGAACTTCATTTACCAATTTGGCATGTTCTTCTACATCATCTGTTTTCATAAATATTAATAGATCATCAATGTACACCACCACAACATCTTCCATATCAGCAAAGATTTCATTCATCATTGCTTGGAAGATGGCTAGTGAGTTGCATAGCCCAAAGTACATCATGAGGAGTTCATAAGCTCTACAGAAGCATATGAAAGCGGTCTTCCATTCATCTCCTTCTTTGATCCGAATATTATTGTAACCCCATTGTAGATTCATTTTTGTAAATAGTTTTGCTCCTTTGAGCTTCTCAACCAATTGAAAAATCAATGGCAACGGATAATTGTTCTTCACTGTATACTCATTCAGATATCTGTAATCCTGAACCATGCATTTCTTTCCATCCTTCTTTGGAACAAAGAACACTAGCAAAGTTTGCAGCGACTTGAAAGGACAAATATATTCCTTCTTTAATTGGTCATCGATAAACATAGATACTTCTTCTTGTTCTTTTACAGAGAGTGGGATGATTTGGTCTTTCTTTGGCTTAAACAAATCTTTGAGATCAATCCCATGGTTCCATGGCTTTCATAATGGCATGCGTTCAGAGTCATGCTTATCAAATACTGTGTGATACTTGTGGTAGCATTTATGAACCATCTCCTTGAATATTTTCTCCTTCTTTGGAACAGGTTTCTCCAGTGCAGCTCAGAGGTAATATGCATTCCATGCAATATCCTGTTCTTCTTGTTGGTCACTTAAAATTCATGTGGGAACTTCTTGCAGCATCTTGCAACTGCATGAACATTGGGTCATTTTTACTGTGCCCATTTCCTAATTAATCTCTAGGTTATGATGTTTCAACCATAAGTAGCCAAGAATCAATTGATTAGATCTGAGATCTGTTACTTTGGCTGTTGCCTTCTCACGGTGACCCTGGAAATCAATTATAACTTCCATGCAGTGTGTGATGTCTTCTGCATTGTTTTGTGTTCCATCAATGTTGAACATGCAGATCAGGTTCTTTAGTGCTTTGAGCACCAGGCTGTTACTTTGGGTCCACTTCTTATCAATGAATATTACATTTGCACCACTATCTAAGAGTGCCTTGATTCCTTTTGGGTTCTTCTTTTCATGACTTATTTTAACATCTAGGAGGATTTCCTTGGACAGGTTCACAGATCTGGTAAAGATCTCTTCAGGGAAATTGATTTCATCATATTTTTTCTGGGTTTTTCTGAAAGAATTAAGCATGTCCTTTGCAGCGATGCCACACTTCTGACTAGCAAAAGATGCTTCCTTCTGGCAGATTAATAAATCATCATTTTGGTCATCGCTTGCGACTTCCTCCACAGACAGAACTTCAAACCTATTTTCGTTTTTCTCATTTTTAACATTATGAGATTGAGCACCCTGATTACTCAATCCCATCTATAATTTACCGATTCACTTTCTTTCATGTCATAGAAGAATGCCTTCATTTCATTGAAGGACATTTCTTGTATAGCAGTAAAAGGGTCAGCTTTCTCCTTCCCTTTGCCCTTGGTATCTTCCTTTTTCAGAGGCTTTTCATTCTCACTACTGCCTTCCCCCTCTGAGGTTGTTGCAGTTCATACTTTAGATTTTGGCACCTTCTTGCACCCAGGTTTATGCTTTGCACCCAAGAATTTGCATTCTGGGCATTGAACCTTTGGTTTTGGACAATCTCTTACAAGATGTCCTTGTTGCCCACAATTGAAACATAAGGGGCCATTGCCTCAGCTTGTGTTAGCAGTTTCTATCTTAGCTGCCCTGGCTTCTTTCTTCTCTTTCTTTTCCCATGGTTTCATTCCCATGGATTTGTTGAACATGCAGTATGCTTCTAACTGCATTCCAATGTTCTTGATTTCAAATAGAGTTTGGTTGACTGTTTGTTTTCATTGACCCTTGAACAGTTTCAACCTTATTTCTGGATGGATTGTGTTTTCAAGAAGGTAGACTCCATGACTTTGATCTACTCCTGATTGGTAATATAGTTTCCTCCACCTTATAATGAATGCTAAGATGGAGCTGCTTCCTTGTATATATTTGACAATTTCTTTCTTCGCCCAATCCTTCTGAAGTTGAGGGTGGAACAACCTCTCAATCTCCACAACAAGAGAATCCCAATCATTGATAAGACTCCTGCTGGCAGTGAGCTTTTGCAGCTCTATCTCTGCAAAGAAACTTCCTTTTTCGCTCTTAAGGTGAGACAATACTGTGTATGCCTGATTTTTCCGATGGGGTTTGAGTGTCCCATCAACTTCATTCTTGCCCATGAACTGCTTTGGGTTGCAGTCCATCCAGGCCTTCATCTTTGTCCACCATTCCTCAAATTTTGCAAGGCTACCATCATAGGTGTCTGGATCTGAGAATATCTCCACTTTCAAGGTGCTGCCTTGTTGCAGTCCTATTGCTGCAGCATTTCCACCTGTTGCCCACATATATACTCCCATTAATTCTCTAGTACATTGGTCTGCTTGTTCTGTATTTTCCTTTGCTGTTTCCAGCTATGTTTCTGCTCTGATAAGAGCATCTTGTAAAGTAAACCTTTCATTTTCCATGGCTTGGATTCTTTCCACAGCATTTTGAAATAATGCCAATAAGTTGGTCCAATTCTCTGTATTCAGCTCAGGTACTTGTGCCATGGTAACTACTTAGTAGGGGTATTTTCATAATCTTTGTAGGTAGGAATGGGGGCATAGATATGGTAGATATAAGATATCGTAATGGTCCATCCTTATCTTGCTATAGTTATACCAGTATACTTTTCTAGTACACTTGTTTCTTATAGGCCACAGCGAGATTTCTCTGACCTTGTCTTCTTCTAACTCTGTGGGTAAAAACTCCCTTGCTACTTGGGCAGGTATGCCTAATAGTCACTTGTCGATGAATCCAAAGTCTGGCTCTGGAGTGACTAGCTCTGAAGGATTTGCTAAAGAGAGGAGAGATGTGCTGTGAGAGTTGAAGATTTCTTCTAGCAGCCTCTGAGCTTGATCAAGGTGCTCTGCGATATTGTTGATGGACTGAATTAGCTGCTCTGCTCCATGCCCTGATGACATGGCCAAGTAATTTTCTAATGAGGAGTTTAGCACTTAGCCAAGCACATGAGACTCCATACACTACTTGAAGTAAAGCTAGAAAATAGTAGCTCTTGAATACATACTTGCAAATGAGACCATTGTCAGATTTGATGAAATCAAGTTCTAATGAAATAACTACAAACTAAGAAACAACCCTATACAGGATTGCTAGTCATCAAAGTCAAAAGAGATGAAGAGAAAGAGTTATAAGGGTCAAATCAAGATATTCCCCCACTTGTAGTGATGGATGACAAGAGAACTTGATTGAGGGACTTTGCATTAAAGGTCCGGGTTTATATACTACATGGGGTTTGTATCTATTTGTACTTATTTGTGTATGTAAATAGTCTATGTTAGAAAATATATATTCATAAAAGGTACTATGAGGCTGTACATAACAAGTCCTTGTGACTCAGAACATATCCGTGCATAGGTTTGTGGCATATCTTTAATGAAGCAGAAATTAATAATATGTTGTATACACGTTGTGTGGAAAAATGGAAAATAGAAGCATAATGGACACATTGTCCATTATGAACGTGGGAATAGAAGTTAAGGAACTTCTACATGGAGATTAAAAGAAGTGTGACTTTAAAGATAGTGGATCAAGGGTTCATTACTCTTGATATGTGACTTGACTTGTAAGAAGTGAACAAGTGTTTCTTAGTAAGTGGCTTAGTCATTAGTTTGGAGAAAAAGTGTTAAGTCCCAAAGGATGAGGTATTGCATTAGGCAGCATTTGTAACACTTTCCTTGAGCAATCACTATTGCCTCTTGACAGCTACACCTCAGAGGTTTAGGATTGTTTCACTGCATGGATTCAAGGTTGAATTGACTCAGCCTATGCATCTAAGGAGACCTGTCTCAATGTATCCACTCTTTCAGACCATCAACTCAGTCCAAGACTTCCTCTCTTGAATGATTAACATGCGAGTAGGAGAAAAGAACGAGAATAACAAAAAGATGGATCTCACCTCATACATCTCCCAGTTCCAGAATCATGCCACTGCATCTAAGGTCTCCAACGACTCAGTCCTAATCAAGTTCTTTGCTCAAGGGGTATCCTCCAGACTGATAAAGAAGGTCATGGACATGTCCACCCCACCAACCACTATAGCTGAGTGGTATAAGAAGGTCCATGAATATGACTCCAACTATAAGGAAGTCCAATCCCTCATGGGAGGATTCAGATGTTCCATCTTCCATCCATTCCAGAAAGAAAAGGATCCCAATGCAATGGATGTCAACACCACCACCACCCGAACCTTCCCATCCAAACTCACCCCCAATGAAAGGGCTAAGTGCATTCAGGAAAATTGATGCTTCAAGTGCTGCAAGTCCAGACACTCTGCTCATGAGTGTCGGACCTTTCCCACTACCACTGCTATCCCCGCCAAACAATCTGCTCAAATCCAGACCACCGAAACAGCCTGGACTAGCTCCACTTCTATCTCCATCCTAACTAAATCATCTCCACTCAATGCCTACATAACCTCCTTAAAAGGAAAAGGAAGGACCACCAACGAAATTCTCCAAACTCTCCAATCTGCTATGAAGAACAGGAGGAAGAAGTGGTGGCTGTGATCTCTAAAAATGACTCAGATTTTTAAGAAAGGAAGGATGCCCAATGTCTCCTTCTTTAGACCTAGCCCATGTACTCTTAGCTCTACAAAATGAAAGAATGCTCCAAATCCCAGTAAAGCTTAGCATGGGCAGACAAACCATTGAAACCACTGCTCTCATTGACTCTGGAGCTACTGGAAACTTCATCGATCAAGGACTAGTATTCAAGTATTGGTTCCCCAGATGACAGCTTCCTAGTCCAATCCTAGCTCACAATGTGGATGGATCCTCCAACACCAACAGATCTATTAAACGAAAAGCCTACATCAGGTTGACCATTGGACAACATGCTGAATGAGTAGGACTCATGATCGTCGGACTAAAAAAACCACAGATTATCCTTGGAATGCCATGGCTAAAGAAATGAAATCCAAGTATCAATTGGTCCAACAACACTATTACCATTCCTCGAACCTCTAAACTTGGCAGAAACCAGAGGGAAGCAATCTGAACCGCTCAACTCAGAAAGGGTCCAATCTGGGTTGATGCATCTCTTCATGAATACCTCCCTGAAAAGGACAAGGCTGAAGAAAACATCAGGAAAACTACCCTGTCAATGGAAATTGCTCAGAAGCAACAAGTCCAAGATGTCATCATCTCTAACTGGTGCAAAGACTTCGAAGATATTTTCTCTGAAGCAACATTCAATGAACTCCCACCTTATTGACCCTATGATCACACCATTGAGCTTAAACCATCATTTGTCTTGAAAATTGCCAAGGTTTATTTGATGAACCCAGCAGAATGCAAAGCCTGTAAAACATTCATAGAGGAACATCTCAAGACTGGTCATATAGTCCCCTCAAAATCACCACAAGCTGCTCTATTTTTCTTTGTCCTCAAGAAAGACAGTTCCCTCTGACCATGCCAAGACTACCAGTATCTCAACTCCCATACCATCCGGAATGCCTATTCGCTACCCCTAGTCTCTGACCTCATCGATGACATGAAAGACTTGACCATTTTTACCAAATTTGACATTTGGTGGGGCTATAACAACATCCAGATCAAGGAGAAAGACCAATGGAAAATGGCTTTCATCATCTCTTTCAGACTATTCAAACTCATGGTGCTATTTTTTGGCCACAACAATGCACCCCCCACCTTCCAAGCCTTCATAAACTACATCTTCGCAGATATGATATCCAAATGATGGCTTAAGATATATATGGATGACCTAGAACTACATACCAAGGATGACATCAACCTTCACCATGAAAGGACCAGGCGGGTGCTCCAGAGACTATGCGAACATGGACTATCTCTGAAACTGACCAAATGTGTTTTTGACACCCCAACAATGAACTTTTTGGGTATCATTATTGGATAAGGAAAAGCACAAATGGACCCTGATAAACTATTCGCCATACATACTTGGAAACCACCAACATCAGTAAAGGGAGTCTGCTCTTTCATGGAATTTGCAAACTTCTACTGAAAATTCATCCCGGACTTCTCAAACGTCGTCGCCCCCCTTAACCTCCTAACCTGAAAGGAACAACCTTGGCAATGGACCAACCTCCAACAATCTGCCTTCGACAAACTCTATGATATCTTTGCATCCACATCTGTTCTATGCATTCTGGACACTATCAAACCCTTCACCCTCATGACTGATGTATCCCTTCTAGCAGCGGGTGTAGTCCTTATGTAGACCAACGAAAATGGAGACCTTCACCCATGTGCCTATTTCTCGAAAACCTTTGCCCTGGCCCAATGCAACTATGATATCTATGATAGAGAACTACTAGCTGTAATCCTAGCCTTGAAAGAATGGAAACATTATTTCATTGGCACCCCCCACCCGGTAACTATCATGATGGATCATAAAAACCTATCTTACATCAAGGATCCCTGAAAACTATCCCATCGGCAAGCACATTGGTCACTATTCTTACTAGACTTTGACATCATTTGGCAAGTTATCCCTGAAACTAAGATGGGCCCAGCCAATGCCCTTTCTTGTAAGGACCATGTCGATACAGCAGACAATAACCTCGATGTGACTATCTGCCTAGAGCTAGTCATCATTCAAGCTTTAGACATCACCCTCCAATGTCACATCTGCACCTCATCCGAATCTGACCCCTTAGTCCTTAAAGCCATTATAGCCCTGTCCGATGACACCCCACTCTTTCCCTGATCTAAGCTCTCGGACTGGTCATTCGAAGATGGCCAGCTATACTTTAAACAATGCCTCTACATTCCCCTGGACGCTCATCACAATCTTGTACAATCCATCCATGAAAATTCAACCATCAGACATGATGGGCAATTCCGGACTAAGGCTACCTTAGAGAAGGACTTTTGGTGGCCTGAACTCTCCACCTTCATCAATAATTTCATATCTGGATGTGCCATTTGCCAACAGAATAAAGCTAACACCCATCCAACAGTACCTTCCCTTAATCCAATCCCCTCCTCACACTTCCTCCCATTCAAACAAATATCCATGGACCTCATCACTGACCTGCTCTCTTCTAATGGATATAACTCACTCATGGTCGTGGTAGACCATGGGCTTACAAAGGGGGTAATTCTCGCCCCATGCCTCAAAATGATTGATGTGGCCCAAGTAGCCCAATTATTCCATGATTATGTCTTTCAAAGATTTGACCTGTATAAAAGTATCATCTCGGACAGAGGCCCACAGTTTGCATCCACCTTTGCAAGAGAACTTGTGAGACTACTCAAATACGACATCTGACTATCCACTGCCTACCATCCACAAACTGACAGACAAACTGAATGAACCAATCAGGAGATCGAAACCTATCTCCAGATCTTTTGCTTCAACCACCCCAAGAAATGGACAGACTTCATCACCACTGCTGAGTTTCACTATAATTCTGTCCCCCATGGCTCCACTAAACAATCTCTGTTCGCCCTCATCTTTGGATATGAATCAAGATCCTTTCCACCCCTTGGAAAAACCTTCATCCCCACACTAGAAGACTGACTAACATCTTTGGACTGGACTAGAGCTGAAGTGAAAGCTGCTCACAAATCTGCTCATCTAGCTATAATACAATGATCTACCACCTGGTTCTCCCCCTGGAAGATAGAAGATAAGGTATGGCTAGAAGCCACCAACCTTCGCCTCAATCTACCATCTAGAAAGCTCACCTTCAAATGATATGGACCATTCAAGGTTACTCAGGTCTTATCTCTGCTCACTTACTGACTGAGGTTGCCACCCACATGGTGCATCCACAAAGTGTTCCACACTTCGCTTCTATCCCCATATAAGAAAACTGCCACACATGGACCAAACTTTCCCCGACCTCCGCTGGACCTTGTAAACTTCAAAGAAGAATATGAGGTTGACCATATCAGGTCACATCGAGGCACTATGGCCAGAAGACAGTACCTGACTGCATGGAAAGGATACCCCTCATCAGAAGATACATGGGAACCCGAGTCAAATCTAAGACATGCACAGACCATCCTGTCTGCTTATAAGAAGGCCAATAACCTATGACAGAACTTCATCCAAGGAACTAAGACAAAGTCTCTTTATAAGTACCCCTCTTGTATGAACCCAGCAACCCTACTCTACCTCAAAAATATCTTCCTTCCCTGTGTCCTCCCACTCCTCATCCTCCTCTCACTTCCTATGATCCTCACCTTTGCGTTTGTGAAATGTCTATCTCAAGTATTTATCCATTTCATCTGCAACCACACTCTATGCTGCCATCCTGTCCAATCCCACCCTAATAAATGCCCTTGAACACACCCCGCACTACCTTGTTGACATCGTCACACATGAATTAGTCCACTCCTTTCATGAAGTTATCCGTGCCCAACGTTACCACTTCCTGTCCACTCCAAGTGATCTACCTGCAGATTTCAGTATACCCCTTCACACCATCCTTACTAGCATCCCCAACCACATCCTGCTCACTCTTCACCATCATGGCCTACATGCATATGTAGAGCATATTGCTCCGAACGTCATCTATCCCACCTTCCACAAAATCTTCAATGCTATGACACCCACTGAATGAGATCTCTACATCCATCACTCAGACTTGTTCATCAGGCAGCAACTTGATCTGGTCCCCATTCCTCCTCCTTCATTAGCAGAATGACTATCATCCCCCCCTATCACTTCAGAAACTAGCAAAGCGGACTCAGACACCACCGTCGACTCGCTATCTGATTGGATTGAAGAAAATATCCAATCAGTCTGGTCCTTTTGGATTCCCCTTAGGTCCAGAATATCCATTTTATCATCCCTGACTTGAGTCCTTCCCCCCATCATCCGTTGCCAGCCCACTTCCACAATCACTGAATGTTTCCATTGCCATATGCAAGGTCATTATCAAAAAAGACTGCCCTCTCTACTTCTACCCTCATTGCCACCAATCTGCCCCCAGTCACACTCAATCTGCTTGTCTGCACACCCAATGCACTTTTTGTCAGAACTGGGGCCATGCAGATCACTTCTGTTCCCAGTGAGTCTATGGACTTTGTAATGAAGGTGGACATGTCACAGATGACTGCATCTTTACAGTCGTTACCCCAGATCAAGCGCAAGACATTTATGGAGCTCACTGCTCCCCCTCTCTCTCCTAGGCTATGGACGTCTACTATTGAAGCAAATTTGGTGTTCATTGAACCTGGGGTTCAATTGTATGAAGGGGGTAATGTTACAGTTTTATACCTCCACTCGCACCTACTGCTTGTGTCCATCTCCTTTCAGATGATCCACTTCAGAATTCTTCAATCTGGACATATGTTATTTCTCCTTTGCTTGTCTCCTTTCACTCTGAAACTCCTGATTCTCTAAGACCACTTCCTCTTTACCCTTCTATTCCCGACAGTCAAAGTTTTGTAACATGTGTGCGATGGCATTGGACTATTTCTCCCAAATCCAGTTCTCTTTGTACTGGATTTGTGATTCTGCTTACCATCATTGTTCCATCTTGTTCTTTAACATTCCATCTCCAGTCTTATATAATCAGAGTTGTCTATCACTACTTAAAGGCTGTGCTTTTGTAGTAGTTATCCATTCTCGATCTTCTGCAATCTACCTTGGTTGCTCCTCTGCTCAGTCTGCACCCTCCCATCAATATCTCTATGAGAATCCAAGCTATCCATCCGACAGTCTTGTTCTAAGTCCTAGCTCGAAACCTTGCTCGTATCTCACACAAGCAATGAACACTTTGTATGTTGTATCGATGTAACACTAGCTAGTCCTAGTATCAAGAACTCACCATCTCATGTTTCACACAAGGTGCTGTAGCACTAGGTCTAACAGTTACAACCTTTCAAAGTGCCACAAATTCCATGGAAACATATATCAGCCAACTTCATTACAGATCTTCCTAAATCTCATGGATTTGACACAATTTTGACAGTTGTTGATCACTTCTCAAAGGAAGTTGAATTTATTCCCATGCATAAGATATGCATGGCCCTATATATAGCCAAACTCTATCTAAATTATATTTGAAAGCACCACAGCCTTCCTAAATCTATCATTTCTGATCACAGATCTCAATTCACATCAGCCATAATACAAGAGCTTTGTAAGCATCTTGACATAGACTATTGTCTCTCCATGGCATTCCATCTACAAACAGATAGGCAGATGGAATGAATGAATTGCAAAGTTTAACAATATCTTTGCATATTTATAGCAGAGCAACAACATGAATGGGTTGATTGGCTTGCCCTCATCCAATTCTCATATAATTCTAAACATAATGCTTCAATGAAGAAGACACCCTTTGAAGTTACATGTTCATATCACCCTAGAATGGGATTTAAACAAGGGTCTTCTAAAGCATCCACAGTGGAAACATTTGCTGAGCAAATGAAGACCATCTTACAAGAAGCTTATGATAATATATTAAAAGCACAAGAACAAATGAAGGCTAATGCTAATAAACATAGATCATCTGCTCCAGATTATGCCATTGAAGACAAAGTTTGGCTCTCCATGGAAAACTTTTGCTTGACACGAGCATCTAAGAAACTTTCCGAAAGATGGCTAGGATGGAACCAAATGCAGTCAAGCTATGCTTGCTTTGCTCAATGAAGATTCACCCAGTTGTTAATATATCCCAGATGAAATTCTATAGAGAATGTATGGATAGGCAAGAATTATACCAACTGGGATCCATGCAAGTCATGGAAGATAGAGACAATGAATGGAAGGTGGACTACATTGTAGACTCCTAACTCAAAGGTTAACATCTGGAATATTTAATTCATTGGAAAGGTTATTGAAGCAACTACAAACTAATAAACAACCCTATATAGGATTGCTAGTCATTGAAGTCAAAAGATATAAGGATGTAAAAGAGAAAAGGTTGAATCAAGGTATCCTCCACTTGTAGTGATGGATGACAAGAGAACTTGATTGAGGAACTTTGCATCAAAGGCCTAGGTTTATATACTACATGGGGTTTGTAGCTATTTGTACTTATTTGGCTATGTAAATAGTCCATTTTAAGAAACATACATTCATAAGAGGTAATATGATGCTGTGCATGAAGAGTCAATGTGACTTGGAACATATCCATGCATAGGTTTGTGGCATATCTTTGTAATTGATGGAGATTAATAACATGTTGCACATACATTGTGTGGGAGAATGAAATCAAGGAAGCATGATGGACACATTGTCCATTATGATCATGGAAATAGAAGTTAAGGAACTTCTACACAGAAATTAAAGAGAAGTGTGACATTAAAAAGGGTGGATCAAGGGTTTGTTACCCTTGATACATGACTTGACTTGCTTAGAAAATGAGTGTTAGCTTAGTAAGCAGCTTAGTCAGCATGCTTAGTCATTCTTTGCATGAAAAAGAGTTAAGTCCTGAAGGATGAGATATAGCATTAGGCAGCATTTGTAACAGTTATGACAACATGGAATGTACATGAAAGCCAAGAGCCAATCTAATATATGTGCAAGATGCTGTGAAAGAATTCCACTGTTTACACCTGGTGGCCCCATGTGTCATCAATATAGACAAAAACCTATTTCCTAAACTATTCAAAAAATACAAGAACTAGACCAACTTAACACATCCTGCTGAAATACCCTTTAATCACCTGAAATGTAATTCATAAGAAGGGGATAGTGTTATAAATGCTCATTTTGCAACATCATAAGTTATTCAAACTCTGATTCATGCTTCTCTATAATAAGGTGAAACTACGTCACACAAGTCTAATGCTTGTTGCTAGGCTTGCTGTTAAAATCAATTACTCCAAATCCCTGTCTTGTTCATCCTCACATCCACTAAGTCTGAACCTAAACTCCATTGATACTTCACAACTTCACAATAGCATGGTGCTTGACACCCTATGACTTATGACCTTACATATTAGAACTAATTGAACTTTACATGACAGAACTTAACTTTATTCATATGCTTCCATTCTATGCCTTATGCATTCCATTACTGCTATTCCTTTACCCTATGGCTATGCTTCTATGCTTTCCTTCCATTTGATATGCCACACATCTCATGTCTGCATTTGGATAATGGACCAAATAGATACAAACATATACAGTAGTATATAAGAATCTAAATTGATGACCAAGGGATCCTCAGTCAGATCCTCTTGAGTTTTCCCCTACTTCTCATTTGACTCTAAAGTCTATGCTTCCTAGTGGTAACCTGAAAGCTCTAGTAGCAATTAGAGTTGTTTCAAGATATGTGTCCATGTTGCAGCAGACTAGTTCCTCCCAGATTCTCACTAGGTTTCTCCAGTGGACCATGTGATGTGCTGGCTTCAGTAATGCCTCTTTCTCTTCTCCTGGCACAATTGGCACCATATTCCATTTGACTTCTCCTGGAACATATAGATTGGTGCAAACCATATTGTCCCTCTCTGAGAGTAATGGATTGAAGAGAATTAAAGTGTTCTGAACTTGATCTGGGTTCTGCATTGGAAGTTTCTGAAATAAAAGAGGGTGGTCAAGTATAAAGTGGTAAGGTACTCTCCAAGATGTAATCTTCAAAATCTCCATTTTATACTAGGTGATTTTCTCTTTGCTCTAGTCTTCTTGTTTTTTGATCTTGTTTTACTTGAACAATATTGGCTGCTCTTCTTCTTCTTCATTCGTAATAAGCAAGAGCTTCTTCAGTGAGATTTTCTTGATCAGGATGAGGAGGTAATGGAGGACCTATAACTTGAAAGAATATAAAAGGATTTCTGCAAGCTTCCTTAGGTTCTGTAAGATAACACCAGCAAGTAATAGTCATATGAACATTGGGATGATAGCAGACAGTTGATCCTTCTAGATATCAACCACAAATTAGATAGGGTAGAAGAAAGGAAAAGTCATTGACTAGATGAATAAGATCTTTGACAGTCCAAATGTTGTTTCCAGAAACAATGTCAACAAGACCAGTATGATCTATATGAACAATGGGAGTGTTGGATGGAATGTCAAGCCTTTCTAAAGCTTAATAATAGGATGATGATGGTGAAGGTGGAGTAGAAACAGGAATAGGATCGACAACTTCAATAATATTATTGTTGAAGATCCTTTTAAAGAAGTCCATAGAGTTTTCTCCTGGTTCTCCTTATTGCCTTAGACTTTGATCAAGAAGATCACCAGTCTGAAAAGGCCAAGGGCATGAAGGTGTATTAGATTCTAAATCATCTTGTTCTCTTTGTGATCTAGAAAAGATCATACAGATAGAATAGTCAGTTCCCAAATTCTTGGATGCTAGTTCCATAGTCATGCAAAGAGTTTTCCTAAAGCAATGAAGGAACATGGTTAAATGGATTAATGCCCATAATATAGCATTCCAGCCTATCTTCTGAGGAGAGTTGGAAACCATGTGAACAGATAAGGCAATAAGAATTTTAATAATCTCCATTATGCATGCAACCAACCAGCTATTCTGCTCAATGTTTAAAGGCATGATGTTAATGTATTCTACTAGTTCAAGCAGAGCTCATAATCTTTCAGAAGTGAATGAAATGAGAAGTATTCTGAACAGAGGTGGACAAGGGATACAAGCAGTGGAAGATACTCACTGCAGATAACTGGTTGTAGACAAGGGTGGAGTTCCAGTACTTAGTGTGAAACACTTAGTAGTGGCTTAGTAGGATTTATGAGTGGAGAATGATATAGAGTAAGCTAAAGAACTGTCTGAATCATTATTCTACCAGGACTAACTCCTGATCTTATATAGTGATAGTTAATTTGTGTATCACTGTTATCTCTACTACTAAATCAAGTAATAGATGCACAGACCATAGAATAGTATAGAATGTGATGGAATGTGCTTATATGAATATGAATGACAAGTGTCTCCATAGTAAGGATTATGATGTGTTAAGCATGCCATCCATAGTAGATATGATCTAACTATGACATCATGATTAGTGAAGTATTAGTCAGCATGATGTTATCTCTTATAATATGGATAGTGTAATCAGCTGATGTCATGTGTCATTCTAGACTCCTATCATGTGACATGCCATGAGTATTCATGATATTGATAAGAAGATAAAATAAATAAAATCATGAATCTCAACATCCCCCTCTGAACAGCAGTAGCAGCAAGAAGAGGAAATCCATCTTCTCAGTTGCTTCTGAGCACAGTTTGTTACAAACGCTCTTTTGCAACATCGTAACTTATTCAAACACCGATTAAAGCTCCTCCGCAATGAGGTTAAACTAGCCACTCAAGTCTAATGCTTGTCGTTAGGCTTGCAGCTCAAATCAAGTAC
>JBBPTP010000376.1:0-20792 GCA_038094195.1 Pulveroboletus aff. carminiporus | reverse complement strand
GTTCTAGACTTATGTGTGGCATGTAGCAAATGGTTGTGGTCTAGGGTATGTTGTACATGTGTAGGGTATAGGGCTAACTGTGTAATGCGAATGTAGTGAGGCATTGCATGAGGCATACCTATACTAGAGCGCATGTTAATGAATTTGATGTTGAGTGACAGGAATCCATATTTTGGTCGAGCCCTTTGTGTAGCATATGGTAAGGGGTACCTACTGCACAGCCACTATGTTCAGCAGTTTACATTTCCCATAGTTTGTCCACATATTTTGCAAATCTGAATAGACAGTCCTCTAGAGAATTCTTTTAGTAATCTGTTCATATAATTTTGGGGATTTAATATTGTGGCTTTGAATTATTATGAGGCACTGAACATGTCGAACATATGTTTGGTGCATGTTTGACGGCTTATGTAATCCTGAGTTTTGAAGCAGAAACATTTAAAATATGCTCTAAAGGTAGTTCTAGCTATAATCTAGGTGTCTCAAATGTTTTATTGGTAGTTCCGGCCCTCTGTAGTGTGTAGTACTGATTTTAGGCGATTTGGGGTGATAAGTATTGCACAGCCACCAAGGTGTACCATGAGTACATCAGTTAGTACGCAATTTTGGCAACCATTAGCTAGGTTCTTCTGTTCTTTATATATATATTGATTGATGGTAAATGTATCATCCTCTACTAGTCTGATAGCTATGGGGCTTTCTAGTAGTGTATTATTCACATTGTAACAATCCTCATCCTAGACCAGTTTTCATTCAATCCACTTTGCTTTCAATCTGAAATTGACTAGATTGACCCTTCTGGTGCTGAGCCAATGTCTAGTTACCCCTCCTCATCTATCTATCTTTGCTGGACCCCTCTAGAGATGAGCATAGCTTACTCCCTTCTGTAACAATCTTCTTTCTTTCTTCGTCTATACTTCTCCTTTCCTTCGCCCAACCTACCGTCCTTTTAGGTGTTACTCGTGTTTCTTACCAACACCTACTCTTGATACTTTCTATCCGCCCTCATCTCGTTTTCCTCTGATCAGTTCTGGAAGGTTAGTCATATATTTCTTTATCATGAACAATCGCTCCTCGGTCGAGTCTCTTATCTCGATCTCGTAGTTCCATCTTATCATTTGTTCTTTCATCTTCTACGACGTTCTACTGCGGATTAGCTAATCCGCAGTATCACTTACTACTTTTGTCTCCTTGGGCCGGCCCTAAGTCAACTTAGCTATCACTACTTAAACTGTAGGATTACGCCTGTAGTGTTCTCCTCACTTTGAATCTACTGTTTACTTCGCTTAACATACTTTTGGCAAGGGACGTTGCGACTCTCCGTGAGCTCCTCCCCTAGTCGAATCTCGTCGAGACTGTTAGTCCTTCGCTTCAACATACATGTTGCCTTGAACAGGCATCGCAGCGTTAGGCTTAACACCTTCACCCCTTTCTTATGGTAGACCCTCTGGGAACTTACCCTACCACACCACTTATCTTTCTTACAATGTTTCAACCATGAGTATTCAAGAATCAATTGATTAGATCTGAGGTCCATAACTTCAGCTGTAGCCTTCTCACAGTGCTCCTGAAATTCAATTATTATTTCTGTGTAGTGCATGATATCTCCTACATTGTTCTATGTTCCATCAATATTGAACACATGAATCAGGGTTTTTAGTGTCTTAAGCACAAGGCTGTTAGTTTGGACCCATTTTTTATCAATAAATATAACATTTGCACTGCTATCAAGCAGTGTTTTGATCCCCTTTGGATTCTTCTTGTTGTGACTTATTTTAACATCCAATAGGATTTCTTTGGATGGATTAGCAGATCTGGTAAACATCACTTTAGGGAAATTGTCATTGTCTTCTTTTTTTTTATGAGTTTTGGTGGAGAAATTAAGTATGTCCTTTATAGCAACATTGTGCTTCTGACTGGCAGAAGACACCTCCTTCTAGCAATTTAATAAATCATCGCTTTGGCTGCTGTCTATAGCTTCCTCCATGGAAAGAACTTCAAACCTATTTTTGTAATTTTCTTGGTTTTCATGAAATCAAGTACTCTGATTATTCAATCCCACCCATGATTTACCAACTCCATCTCCTTCATATCATAGAAGAATGCCTTCATTTCATCAAAGGACATTCCTTGTACTGCTGCAAATGGGTCAGCTTCTTTTGTCTTTCCTTTGTCTTCCTTTTTTGGGGGTGTTTCCTTCATGCTACTGCCTTTCTCCCCTGAGGTTGTTGTAGCTTGTAGTTTAGATTTTGGAGCTTTCTTGCATCCCAGCTTATGTTTGAAATCCAGGAACTTGCATTCCAGGCATTAAATCTTTGGTTTTGGACAATCTCTTATGAGATGTCCTTGCTGTCCACAATTGAAACATGAGAAACCATTGTCTCAACTCATGTTGACAGTTTTGGCCTTAGCCACTCTGGCCTCATTCTTCTTTTCTTTCCTTTTCCATGGTTTAGCTCCCACAGGTTTATTAAACATTCAATATGCTTTTAGTTGCATACTGATTGTTTTCATTTCAAGTAAAGTTTGGTTGACTGTTTGCTTTTGGCAACCTTTAAAGAGTTTCAGACATACATCCAGATATATTGTGTTTTTGAGTAGATAAACTCTGTGTAAGTTATCCACTCCTGATTGGTAATATAGTTTTCTCCATCTTACAATAAATATAAGTATGGAGCTTGTACCTTGTACACATTTGGTGATTTCTTTCTTTGCCCAGTTCTTTTGAAGCTAAGGGTGAAATAACCTCTCAATCTCCATGACAAGCAAGTCCCAGTCATCAATGAGACTGTTGCCAGTAGTGAGCTTTTGCAGCTCAACTTCTGTGAAGAAACTTCCTTTCTCTCCTTTTAGGTGAGATAAGACTGCATACATCCAATTTTTCCATCTATTTTTGATTTGCTCATGAACTGCTTTAGATTGCAGTCCATTTAGGCCTTCATTTTTGTCCACCATTCTTCAAATTTGACAAGACTACCATTGTAGCTGCCTAGGTCTGTGAAAATTTTAACTTTCAATGTACTTTCCACAGCTGGTCCTATTGCTGCAGCTTGTCCCCCTGTTGCCCATGTGTATACTTCCATTAATTCATGTGTGTGTTGATCTACTTGCTCTGCATTTTCCACTGCTGAGGTTAATTGGTTCTCAGCCCTTTGTAATGCATCTTGCAAAGCTATCCTTTTATTTTCCATTGCTTGGATTCTTTAATTGTATTCTGAAAGGAGTTTAACAGATTGGCCCAGTTCTGAGCATTCAATTCAGGAACTTGTGCCATTTGTAAAGAGAGATAACTAATAGAGATATTTCTTTAGACATTGTAGATGAAATGACTAACCCACTGAAGGATCAGCTGTTTGAGCTATAGAATAATAGTAGTGAATCTGAACCTCCTGGCAAGTAGGAAAACTCCAAAAGGACAAGACTAGTGTCCTCTAGAGCTGGGAGTGTCCCTTATATTGTTACAGGTGCACTCTATGCTATAGTGCATTATGATTACTAAAGCTACAAGCACTATAAATACGGACTAAGAACACAGATATTCATTTCCTAAGTCTTTATCTTATCAGTACAGGTTTTACTGATTACTCTTTATTTTCACCTCTTCATGTCTTCATATATGCACTTGGTCACATTTTACCATTTCACAAATTCATGATTATCACTTTTGATGGAGTCATGCTTTGAAGTCATGATCATCATGACCCCTATTCTTATGAGTCATGATCATAGACAAACCACACCTAATGCTTGAGGCATAAGGCTATGTCTTCCATTCTACCACATATATGCTTCTTATTCATATTAGATCCACACCTTATGTGTGTGTTTATGTTTCTCTTCCATTCTTACTTATTAGATATGCATTGTAAACTCATGGACTACACAGGATATCTCTAGATGAGATGTCTATAGCTACGAACATTAGTAGAGTATATATATGACCCATGTAGAGCCAGGAAACTCTAACCAAGTTCTCCTGGAGTTGTCTCCTATTCACAATAAGACTATTACTATCACTCCATTACTGGTGTTCCTAGTCAATAAGTCAGACTAGTCAAGACTGCCTTGGTAAAGGATACCACAAGGTTAACAAGACACTTACCTTGGGCAATTGCTATTGCCTCTTGACAGCTATACCTCAGGAGTTTAGGATTGTTTCATATATACTATTCTACAGTTTGTACAAGTGTATACTACATCTAAGATATGCTATGCTAGGATATTGGATATACACCTCATGTTATACATGTGTACTAGGCTATGTCTACCATATAGACTTAGTGGGAAGGTTTCTAGACTAGTTCTAGGCTTGTAAGTAATGTATAGTGAATGGTGATGGTCTAGGGTATGTTGTACATGTGTAGGGTATAGGGTTAACTGTGCAGTGCGAATGTAATGAGGCATTGCATGAGGCATACCTGCACAAGAGTGCATGGCAATGAATTTGATGTGGGGTGACAGAGATCTATAATTTGGTCAAGCCCTTTGTGTAGCATATGCTCAGGGGTACCTACTGCACAGCCACTATGTTCAACAGTTGGCACTTCATATGGTTGGTCTGCATATTTTGCAAAACTGAGTAGACAGTCTTTAAGAGAGTCCTTTTAGTGACCTATTCATATATTTTTGAGGATTTATTGTTGTGGCTTCAAATTGTTATGAGGCATCGAACATAGTCTAATATAGTCTAACATAGTCTAACATAGGTTCAATGGCTTATATAAGCCCAAGTTTTGAAGTACAAATGGTCAAAATACACTTTGAAGGTGCTTTATATTATAATGAAGAGGTCTAGGGTGTTTTATTAGGGATTCTGGCCCTTTGTGGTGTGTGGTGCTGCTTTTAGGCAATTTGGAGTGATTAGTACTGCACAGCCACCAAGGTGTACCATGAGCACATCAGTTAGTATGCAATTTTGACAACAATTAGCCAGCTCCTTCTATTCTTTGTATATATATTAATTGATGGTAAATGTATTGTTCTGGTCATTATAGAGCTTTCTAGTAGTGTATTATTCACATTGTAACAGTAGATATGAATGGAAATGTAGATAGGGGTGGAAAAGAATATTGTAATTGTCCATCCTAACTTTGCTGTAGTTATACCAGTAAACATTTCTAGTATGCTTGCACCTTATAGGTTGCAGCAAGATTTCTCTAGCCTGCCCTTCTCTTAACTCTTCTGATAAAAACTCTCTTGCTACTTGGATGGATATGTCTAGTAGCTGCTCATCAATGAATCCAAAGTCTGGCTCTAGAGTGACTAGCTCTGAAGGATTGGCTGAAGGAAGGGAAGATGTACTGCAAGAGACAAAGATTTCTTCTAATAACCTCTGAGCTTGTTCAAGATTGGCAAGGACATTATTGATGGATGGATGTGGCTGCTTCACTCCATATCCACTTGACATGGCTGAGTAACTTTCTAATGAGGAGTTTGGAACTTAGCCAAGCACATGAGACTCCATACACTATTTGAAGTGAAGCTAGAAATGTAATAGCCCTTGGTACATACTTGCAAGTGAGACCATTGTCAGGCTTGAGGGAATCAAGTTCTAATTGTTACAGGTGCACTCTACACTATAGTGCATTACGATTACTGAAGCTACAAGCACTACGAATACGGACTACGGATCCAGAATACGGACACTTTTAAGTTTTATCTTATCAGTACCGAACTTACTGATTACTCTTTATTTTCACGTCTTCACATGTGCACATAGTCACATGTCACTTATTCACCATTTCACGACTTCACGATTATCACTCTTGATGGAGTCACGCTTCACGATCATCACGACCCCTATCTTTATGAGTCACGATCATAGACGAACCACACCTGATGCTTGAGGCATAAGGCTATGTCTTCCATTCTACCACATCTATGCTTCTTATTCACATTAGATCCACACCTTATGTGTATGTTTATGCTTCTCTTCCATTCTTACTTATTAGATACGCATTGTAACATCATGGACGACACAGGATATCTCTAGATGAGGCATCCATAGATACAAACACTAGTAGAGTATATATACGACCCATGTAGAACCAGGAGAGAGTAACCAAGTCTTCCTGGAGTTTCCCCTATTCACAATAAGATTATCATCACTCCTCTATAAGCAGTAACCAGTCTGCTAGACCTCTAGTTCCTAGTCAATAAGTCAGACTAGTCAAGTTAAGCCCTTGGTAAAGGATACCACAAGAGTAACAAGACACTTCTCTTGGGCAACTGCTATTGCCTCTTGACGGCTACGCCTCAGGGGTTTAGGGTTGTTTCACTAATAAAGCAACTACAAGAAATCAACAACCCTATACAGGATTGATACTTACTAAAGTCAAAAGATAAGAGGATGAAAGTGAACTAAAGGTTGAATCAAGGAACTTCCCACTTGTAGTGATGAGTATCAAAAAGAACTTGATTGAGGGACTCTGGCAACAGAGGTCCATCTTATATACTATATGAGTGTGTATATCTATTTGTACATGTTTATATCATAAATAGTCTGTCTTTGGAAACATATAAACATATATAATAATAAGGCTGTTCATAATGAGTCATTGTGACTCAAAACATATCTGTGTATAGCCTAGTGGTGTATCTTTGAAATAACAGGGATTAAAGACATGAGTTACATACATTGTGTGGCAAAATGGAAGTTGAGAAGCATAATGGACACGTTGTCTAATATAATCATGAGAAATAGAAGTTATGAGAACTTCTACTCAGAAATAAAAAGAAGTGTGACTTATAAAGAGTGTGGATCAAGGGTTCATACCCTTGATACATGACTTGACTTGGTTGGAAGTAACAAATGTCTTAGTAAGCCACTTAGTCAGCATGCTTAGTCATTGTTCATCATGAAAAGTGTTAAGTTCTAAAGGACAAGGTATTGCATTAGGCAGCATTTATAACACTCTCAGCCTACACCACCTGACTACCACTGCTGAAGAGATCTCCCAGGTCAATATGCAGTTGGGTGTCTTTCTGGACCCTCCTTCGACCATGCCATTGGACATTAGTGCAAATGCAATGCCACCTCCCAGCCATCCCTCATTTCAGTCTCTTCCCTTGATTGCTGGTCACTCTCTGAACACAACATCTCTGCTTGGTTTTCTTTCTCCATTCTCAGCACTCTCTACCCCCCTCTCTAAACAGCAGTGGCAATAGAAAGAGGAAATCCACCTCCTTAGTTGTTTCTGAGCACAGTTCATGTAAGCGATCCCACTCAGTATCAGCAACAGCACAAGTGCAACAGCAGGGTAGGTTTGCTATGCAAGAAATGACATCTGTGGTCAAAGATCTTGTTCACATGATGGGACTGTCATCCAACCCTCTCAATGATGTAATAGGGATTATCTGTGAACACAGAGAACTTACATTAGAACAGCAACTTAACATCAGCGATTTCCTTGCACATGAGCAGAACTGCAATCAAACTGTCATATTTGTTGGTTTGGATGGGGAGGACCAAAAGAGGTGGCTACAACATAGGTTGTCTGAGATTGCAAGGGCTTGTGAGCATGAGGAACCATACTGATCCATTATACACTGTATTATACTATATTTTTTCAATCTGATGCAATATTTTTTTCAATCTGACATGATGTTTATTCAATCTGATGCAATGTCTTTTCAATCTAATGCAATGCTTGATAGATTCAATGCACTACAGGCCATGATGTAACAACTCCTGCTGATAGTCCTTCCATATTTCCTGTATGATCCCATCATGCTATGTGTTCACTCACCTCTGTTCAACCTCATCTGCAGGTCCATCATCAAGAACACTGCTTTCCCTGTCCTCTTCAACAATATGACCAATGCTGGTGAGCTCTGAATTGAAAAAGTCTTCAGAATCATGCCAGCAAATAAAATTGTATATCATGCAAAGTGTGATGGAAATGTGGGCCTGGATGTGCATATTGTACTCAAGGAGAAATTGAAGGATGTGAAACTGACACTTTAAAATGCCAAAGATATGCTCAATGATGTTCTGGAGTGTAGCATGTTGTAGGTTAAATAGCTCTTCTCAGTTTCATGGCCTGTTATAAGCAATGAATACATGGTATTCATACAGACATTGTTAACAAATACCTTCAATTGATCTAACACCATTCTTTCAGATGGTACTGAATACCATGATATGGTACATGAAGCAACTACAAGCAACAAACAATTCTATACAGGATTGATACTCATCAAAGTCAAATGATAAGAGATAGAAATGAAAATAGAGGTCGAATCTAGAAATTCCCCACTTGTAGTGATGGATGTTGAAAAAAACTAGATTGGAGAGACTCTGCAACTGAGGCCTGACTTATATACTACATGAAGATTTATATCTATTTGTATATATTTGATATGTAAATAGTCTATCTTAGGAAACATACATCCATAAAAGATAATCAAGGCTGTGTGTGACAAGTCATTGTGACTCAGAACATATCCATGCATAGGCTTGTGGCATATCTTTGAAATAAATGGAAGTTAACTGCATGCTGCACACATGTTGTGTGGGAGAATGGAAGTAAGAAAGCATGATGGACATGTTGTCCATTATGAGCATGAGAAATAGAAGTTAAGAAACTTCTACTCAGAAATTAAAAGAGAATTGTGACTTGAATGAGAGTGGGTCAAGGGTTTGTACTCTTGATATGTGACTTGACTTAGAATTTGAACAAGTGTTCTTAGTAAGCTGCTTAGTCAGCATGCTTAGTCATTGGTTTCAAGAAAAAGGTATTAAGTCTCAAAGGATAAGATATTGCATTAGGCAGCATTTGTAACAGTATAAGAAGTGCATCCAATGTCTCAAAGCCAGCATCAGCAAGGAGGTACTTGCCATGTGGCATTTGCAAGTCATGAGTGTGAGCATCATTCCATAGCATTACATCAGTAATAGATCCATCCCAGCCAGTGAGAGAAAATGTAAAGAAAAAATCAAAATTGCAAGCAAACAGACAGTTCTGAGACAAATATCCTTTCTGATTGTGCATATGTGGATGGTTATTGAGAGTAGTAAAGGCATGGATATGTGTGCCATCAACAGCACCAATACAGTTATGAAAGAAATAAAAGCATGCATTGTTCATAATGATGGGTGATGTTGGAGTGTGCTGTGTTGAAAATTGAACCTGGGAGGTGTAGAACAGGGGGCTGGAGAAAAATTGAAGCATGCATTTGAAGTATCTAGTGAATGGATGGATAAAGTCATAATATCAATATTGTTGATGCACTTATCTTGTGATTGTATCTGTTGAGTGCTGAAATCTCTCAGCAACATGACAGGATGGTAGGCTGGTTATGCAAGTGTATAGAAATATATCTAGCTGCTTCTTGACAGATATGTTGTTCTGTGATGTGGTGAATCTGTGGTGCTTCAACACCATCATCAACTGGTTGAATATATCATGTTCAACACCAAGGCACATTTGAATCTGATCAGGATGTCCATTGAGAAGCTCAATCATCCATCTCTCCCCAGTTAAAACAGACATGTGGTATGGTATTGGAGCAGTGGGAGTTAGAAATAACAAGTTATAGTAGTACAACATTTGGATTGTGATGATTGCTATCAAAGCAACCAGTTGGTGTCAGCAATCCTCTTGGATTTTCTGTGCTTTCAGATCCATGACAGTGTCAGTGGGAATGTGTGACTATAACCCAGGTACTGCCAGATAGGAGTTGAGGCACACGTGATCAGCAAAACAAAAAGTCAACTTGACATTTTACAGTCCATTCAGGACCTTGATGTCTAATACACAAAAACATTGACTGATTAGCACAAAACATATGTGCCTGTTGACATGATATACATATGTTTTCAGGTTCTACTGGCTGCATATCATATTTGGAAATATCATGATTGTACACTTTTTGTGATCTCGAAGCACTCAGTCAGCAGCAGCAGTATCTTTCATTCCTGGAAGAGCTTTCAGAGTTCACAGAAGTCAGGAAATATTTGCCAGTGCACTTTCTCATGAACATAGATGAACTGAATGTGAGCAGTGTTAGAGGGCATGCAGAAATTTTATATAATCGATGCCAATTGGCTGAATGTCTTGGCTAAGTACTGCTTGTACATGACAAAATACTATTGGCTGGAATACTACTCTGCTAGGATATCCTCAGCTTGTGAGTCCAGATCATCAATACCTTCTGCATTCAAATCAAGAAGTTGATATAATTTGAGGTCATCATCTAAGCAGTAAATGGCAGTGTTGTAGAATGAACCAAGCCAGTTCTCAGCATTTAAGTAATTCAAAAGATCTTTGATGGGAATGGGGTGGTACTGCAAGAGGGCAGAACTTGTTGGATACTTGAAATCCAATTCTTCATTGTCAACATCTTATATAAGACTGTCTATGACTTCATGAATCTCATGCCCTGTGCTCCCTGAGTCTGGCACAAAGAGACCAGACATCATCAGGATGCAACTTGCAGTCATAAAGGTGGCAGAGCAATGTGATGGGTTGACCGATTAGCCAGATATGTTGTGGATCAGCTTGTGCTGTAGTCCAAACTGTCATGATGTTCCAGTCAGTAAGAAATAATGATGAGAACAATCAGACATATGAGTTCCAGTGATTGCCAAGCAGTCTCAAGGAGGGTCTCTGCAACCTGCAGAAACTTCATCTTGATCTATTTGCTAGTCTTATGTAATGCACCACTCACAGAGCCTTATACAAATCACTTTTGCCTTACCACTAACCATCGAATTTTCTTCCTTGCTTGCATAACCAGGATGCTCTGTAAAATGGTCCCACCACCATCCTCTATTTGAATGTCTTTTGCCTGAGCTAGCCATTCAAGTGGTAGAGAAGAGCTGTTTGTAGCATGCACATAGAAATCAGAAGTAGCAATGCAATTGTTTGTGTCAATGTTGGTGGGTAAATGGATGGACATCTGCTGTAGTCACACATAGGAACTGAAGCCATTGCAACAAGGAGTAGGTGAGACAATTAATGTGACACTGGTATAGTATAGTCTACAGGGAGGGACCTAGAAACTGCTCAAAGTTACATTCAAGTGAATGTCACCTATAGTTTCTGCTAAGTAAGCCTAACTAGGCATGGTGTCAAGGTATGACATTGCTTATAGTTAGGCTCAGTTTTCACATTTTCTGCCCACCAGCAATAAATACTGTCCCAATTACTGAAATATCTTAGCAATAGAGCTCACCACTGCTCAGCAGAGCTCAGCAAGCACCGTGACCATTACAGTAGCCTGTGTCAGTTTTCAGAGGTGGCTTTGTTGATATCACTGCCCATATCCACAATCTACTCTCATGCCTCCTGCCCTTCTCCCTGTCATCATCATTGCTGCTGCCACCACTGCCCATGGGCCCATTGGCACCATTTCCATTGCCATTTCTGTTGTCATTTTATTCTCACCACTGTCCAGCACCATTCCTTCCCTCTAGCCTTCCTCTCTGCTGCTGGTTCTCACTATCGCCTGCCATTCCTTTTGGCTCCATCCTACTTGCTTGTTAACATTGTTGCTACTACCATTTTCTACATTCTGTTGACAGTGCCATTCCACTGTTCCATCCACACTGTTGCCCAGCATCTCTCTTGGTGTTCTTCTCATGTTTTCAACCCTCCTTTCATTTTTCAATGGTGATAAGCCTTGCTCTTCCACAATGCCATTCTTGTTCTTACCTCTGTTGTTGATCAGATAACTGTTGCTGTGGTTGTTCTCTTCTCACTCTATCCCCATGCCTTGACACTCCAAGTGATACTTAGGTCTTTCCAAGTCAGTCTCTCTACACACATTCAGAGAAGGTGTCAGGCATGTAACAATGCTGCATGCAGAGAAACAGGCAGAACATCTTTGCAAGTTGGATGAGCAGCATATTGTCACCCTACAGGATATGTTTCTCTTTCTTTACTAATCATGTCATCTCATGATTGCTACAAGCGCTTGCTCTGAGGATTAAGACATGGTAGACTGCATGTTTAAGGATCAAGGCCTGGATGTTGCTGATGAACCCACTGTGCTTGACTGTGCACACTTGGACAATGGTAGTGAGGATGAAAACAATGACAATGACAATGATGAGCTAGGTATCAAGGCCTTGGGTTGATAAGTGTTCTCAAGACAAATCCTTGTATAGCTGAATGTTATCAGGTGCTCTGCTGACTTGCAAGATCATCGTGATCATATTGAGCTCCAAACTAGCCAATGGGATACCCAAATGCCTCACCTTGTTGAGGCCTATCTGGACTACCATTCTCACAATTCCAGTGAAGGCTTTCCTGCTGTGGTGCCTAATTCTCCACAGGATCAAGCAAATAATTTTTCTGGAACAATTAGTAAGGTGGAGCTCATTGATATATTTGGTAAGATGAATCTTGTAAGCTGTATTACCCTCATTGATGCTATCCAGTCAGGTCCAAGACAACGCTACCTGCTCATGCTCATCATTTATTTCCAAACAAAAATCTTATTTCTCATGGGTACCTGGGCTATTCACCAATATATTCCAATGTTGCTATTTTCATCTGCTATCTTACCTTGTTTTGGCAGATTCATTGCACATGTCCACATTTCAGCATTCATACACTGTGTAAAACATTGTGTCATCTTCATCACGTAAGTGCAATTGTATAATATATATCTTGAAATCCTTTATTGGGTGGATCAATGTCTTCAAGAAGCTCTGAAATGGAATAGTCAAGAATGATAACTTGCAAATGAATGTCCTGCTTGTTTTTATTGCCTTGAGAATGAGCCCAATCTTACCTTCGACTGGCTTATTTCGATCAATGGCAACAATAGCCTCAAGCATTGGGATGTATCCACATATGAGGTACTTCCATGAGAAGATAATTGTTCTGCATGATCGAGCTACTGGTTGAGTCCTGAGGATGTTGACAAATTTCAATATGAAGTCAAGGCTATGCAGGTTCATGAACTGCCTATGTTATTTCATTTCACCTAATGTAGTGTAAAGTCCCAGGTACTCCAGGGTTCTCAGTCATATTTCAATGATGATTGGGGAACTGATGTGGTGGATAACAATGTGAACAAGTTCAATTGTGTGGATCGTTGACACAATGCTAGGGCTGATGTGTGAAAGAAGACATACAAAGTCTTTGAAGAGTCCAGAATATTTCTTGCAACTTGCCAACATTGCTTTATTTTTCTTGCCTGTGATATGATCAAGAGTGGTGAACTGTAAGTAGAGTTATGACGTTGCTTATCCCCTACTGACATATTTAAGGTGAAGTATTCCCTTGCCATTGTTGACTGACTCCTTTCAGTTTATGGCCCCAATGGTGGGTGTGCTTATGACATAGGCTGTGCTTTCTCGAAGACTGTAAGCATGAGTAGCATAGGTTCCAAAGTTCAAGCTCTGGGCCTACGATTCATGGTTGGTGCTTTTCATGGACATGCACACAACTGTCTGTGCCAATTGAACTGGCACCCAATATATATTGAAGATACTGGCCTCACTGAGGATGAGGGTTGTAAACATGTCTTCTCTGTATCCAATGAGCTGGCATGAAGCACACATCATGCCACCCACTTCCATCATCATCAGGCCATTGAAGAACATTCTGCCTTTTGAAACAAAGACAAGTATGAAGTGCTATGTATGTTACAGATTTATTCAATGATTCTGATTCTGATTCTAATCTGCTTACAGCGCAATTTATTTATAATCACTACCATGAAGTGATGGCCTCAGTTTGCACATTAACCGTGAGCTGACATTGGTCAAAAAAGAACTCCAGCTCAGTAATAACAACTTTCCATGCTTTCTTGCTGAGAAGTATGCATATCTTTTATCTGTCAAGTAGCCACCTGTGCAAGAGGTGATGAAGACACATTATGTGCAAGTATTTGATGATATTGCAGAAAGGCAGTATATTATGGGTTATATAATCTCTACCTACTTGACTCAGCCTTAACACCTAGGGCTGAATGGGAAGCTGTTACAATTCTATATCTCCATTTGCACCTACTGCTCATATCTTTTTCCACTCAGACAATCCACTTAGGAATCCTTCAGTCCAGTCGTATGTCGTTTCTTCTTTGCTTATCTCCTTTCACTCCAAAACTCCTGATCCTCTAAGACTGCTTCTTCTTCTATCCTTCTATTCCCGACAGTTGGAGTCTTGTAACATGTGTGCGATGTCATTGGACTATATCTCCCAAATCCAGTTCTACTTATGCCAGATTCATCATCCTGATTACTACAGATGTTCCATCCCATTCTCCAACATTCTACTTCCACTCTTATCTAAGCTAGATCGCTAGTCACTACTTAAAGGCTGTGCTTTTGTAGTAGTTCCCCATTCTCGATCTTCTGCAATCTACCTTGATTGTTCTCAGCTCCTGCTTGCACCCTCTTGTCTATACCACTGTGAGAATCCAAGCTGTCTAAATTGACAGTCTTGCTCTAGTCTTAGCTCAAACCCTTGCTCATGTTTCACGCAAGCAATGAGTACTTTGTACGTCATCTCGACGTAACAAAAGATCAAGAATCTCCCTTCATTCCTCTTATCCAGGAGTAGGACAGTCCTAGAACCCACCACGTCCAGGAGATCTTTTAGACCACCTCTCGATAAAGAGGAAGAATCTTCCCAGTCACCCATAACCCTAGTTCCAGAACATTCCAGATGTCGTATCGCCAGAACCTCATCCCCAGTCAACCCAGTAATAGCACCTCATGCTCATCGTAACCCTTTGCACCTTACTTCCCAGTTCACCTCCTTGAACCTTCCGAGATCTCTGTCACTCCAGGACATTGAATTCCATTTCCCCAGCCCATCTGCTTTCAGACCTCCTAGCCCCAGTCCACCTTCCAGTCCACCTCGCTCTACTGCACCCATGTCAACCACACCCAGACCTGCTGAGCTTAGGCTCAACCCTCCTCCAGCCTACGATGGCTTGTATGAAAACAGCCTATCATGGATTAACTCTGTAGTCCTGTACTTGAACACCAATAAGGACATATATAACTCCGATGAAAAGAAGGTCACTTTTGCCCTCTCTTACATGACCAAAGGTCCTGCATCTCACTGGGCCAATACCTTTCATAAAAAAGCCATATCCAGAACCACTGTCACCTTAGAAACATGGACTGACTTTATCACCTCATTTAAAGACCAGTTTAAACATATCAACTCGGTCCAAGACTCCCTCTCCTGGATGATTAACATGCAAGTTAGAGAGAAAGATGAAAACAACAAGAAGATGGACCTCGCCTCATACATTTCCCAGTTCCAGAATCATGCCGCTGTGTCCAAAGTTTCGGATGATGCAATTCTAATCAAATTCTTCACACGAGGGATACCCGCTGGACTGACGAAGAAGGTTATGGACATGACTACCCCTCCAACCACCATAGCTGAGTGATATAAGAAAGTCCACGAATATAATTCCGACTACAAGGAAGTCCAATCCCTTATGGAAGGCTTCAGATGCCCTGCTTTCCACCCATTTCAGAAGGAAAAAGATCTCAATACAATGGACGTTGACGCTGTGACCACTCGCTCCTTCCTGCCCAAGCTCACCCCTGATGAAAGGGCTAAATGCATCCAAGAGAACTGATGTTTCAAATGTCGCAAGTTCGGACACTCAGTCAGAGAATGCCAGATCTTCCCTACCTCTACTGTTGTTCCTGCCAAACAACCAGCCCAAATCCAAACCAATGAAATCATCCAGACTATTCCTGCCCCTGCTAAGCCATCCCCACTTGATGCTTATGTCACCTCCCTGAAAGGAAAGGGAAGGACCATGGATGAGATTCTCCAAACCCTCCAAATCTACTATGAGGAATAGGAGGAGGAAGTTGTTGCTGCAATCTCCAAGGATGATTCAAATTTTTAAAAGAAGAAGGGCATCCAATGTTCCCTTCTCTTGACCTTGCCCATGTACTAGTAGCATTACAGAATGAACAAACTCTACGCATTCCAGTAAAGTTAAGTACAGGCCGACAAACCATTGAAACCACCACCCTCATCGATTCAGGAGCAACCAGAAACTTCATCGACCAAGGACTCATTACCAGTCACTGGTTCCCCAGACAACAACTTGCCCAACCAATCATCGCCCATAATGTGGACAGATCTCCCAATGCCAACAGAACTATTAAGCAAAAGGCCTATACCAGACTGACCATCGGACAACACACAGAACGACTAGGACTCATGATAGTTAGACTAAAGAAGCTGCAGATAATCCTTGGAATGCCATGGTTAAAGAAATGGAACCCAAACATCAACTGGTCAAACAACACTATCACCATCCCTCGAATCCATAGCCTTGGCAAAAACTGGAAGGAAGAAATCCGGATTGCCCAACTAAGAAAGAATCCAATCCAGATTGATGTGTCTCTTTGTGAGTACCTCCCTGGAAAGGATAAAGTCGAAGAAGATATCCAGAAAATCATGCTATCAATGGAAATTGCACAGAAACAACTAGCCCAGGATGTTATTATCCCTGATTGGTGTAAAGACTTTGAGGATGTGTTCTCCAAAGCAACATTTAATAAACTCCCACCTCACCGACCTTATGACCACACAGTCAAACTTAAACCATCCTTTGTCCCAAAAATTACCAAGGTCTATTCAATGAACCCAACAGAATGTGAAACATGCAGAAAGTTCATTGATGAACATCTTAAGACTGGTTGCATTGTCCCCTCAAAGTCACCACAAGCTGCCCCATTCTTCTTTGTCCCCAAGAAGGATGGTTCCCTCCAACCATGCCAAGATTACCAATATCTCAACTCCCACACCATCTGGAATGCCTATCCGCTACCCCTAGTCTCTGATCTCATTGATGATATGAAAGACTCAACTATTTTCACCAAATTCAACATTCGATGGGGGTACAACAATATCCGGATTAAGGAGGAAGATCAATGGAAAATGGTGTTTGTTATCCCTTTTGGACTCTTTGAACCTATGGTACTATTTTTCGGTCACAGCAATGCACCACCCACTTTTCAGGCCTTCATGAACTACATCTTCACAGACATGATATCAGAACAATAGCTCAAGATTTATATGGATGACTTGGGATTACACACCAAGGACAATGTCAACCTTCACCATGAAAGAACTAGACAGGTTCTCCAAAGGTTACGAGAACACGGACTATCACTGAAGCCAACCAAGTATGTCTTTGACACCCCAACGATGAATTTCTTGGGCATCATCATCAGACAGGGAAAGGCACAGATGGATCTGGACAAACTGTCAGCTATCCATACTTGAAAATCACCAATGTTGATAAAAGGAGTCTGATCTTTCATGGAATTTGCCAATTTTTACAGAAAATTCATTCCAGACTTCTCGAACATTATCACCCCCCTCAACCTCCTCACCCAAAAGGAGCAGTTATGGCAATGGACCAATCTCCAACAATCCGCTTTCAACAAACTCCATAACATCTTTGCCTCAGCATCTGTTTTATGCATTCCGGATACTACAAAACCCTTCACGCTTATGACTGACGCATCCCTCCTAGCAGCAGGTGCCGTTCTTATGCAATCAGACAAGAATGGAGACCTCCACCCCTGCACTTACTTCTCAAAAACATTCACCCTAGCCCAATGAAACTATGACATCTATGACAGAGAACTGCTGGCTGTCATCTTAGCCTTGGACGAATGGAAACATTACCTCCTTGGAACTTCCCATCCAGTAACCATCATGACGGACCATAAAAACCTATCTTACATCAAGGACCCCTGAAAATTATCTTGCTGACAAGCCCATTGGTCTCTATTTTTACAGGACTTTGATATCCTCTGGAAAGTCACTCCCGGAACTAAAATGGGACCAGCCAATGCCCTCTCTTGCAAAGATCATGTCGACACTGCAGACGACAACCTTGATGTAGCCATTTGCCCAGAACCTGTTATTATCCAAGCCTTAGACATCACCCTCCAACGTTATATCCACACCAAATCCAAATCCAACCCTTTAGTCCTCAAAGCCATTGCTGCATTATCTGACAACACTCCACTCTTTCCCCAATCTAAACTCTCGGACTGGTCATTTGAAGATGGCCAGTTATATTTCAAACAGTACCTCTACATTCCCCCTAATTTCCATCATAACCTCATACAATCCATCCATGAAAACCCAACCACCGGACATGATGGATGATTCTGGACCAAAGCTACATTAGAAAAGGACTTCTGGTGGCCCAGACTCTTCACATTTGTCAATAATTTTATATCTGGATGTGCTACTTGTCAACAGAACAAGACCAATATCCATCCAACAGTTCCTCCCCTCAATCTGATACCTTCCTCATATTACCTTCCATTCAAACAAATCTCTGTCGACCTTATTACCGACTTACCTCCCTCTAATGGATATGACTCACTCATGGTCGTGGTAGACCATGGGCTTACAAAGGGGGTAATTCTCGCTCCATGTCTCAAAACGGTCGATGTAGCTGGAGTAGCTCAACTGTTCCACAACTTTGTATTCCAAAGGTTTGGCCTATATGAAAACATCATTTCGGATAGAGATCCACAGTTCACATCTGCTTTCACAAGGGAACTAGCAAGACTGCTCAAATACGATATCCAATTATCCATAGCCTATCACCCACAAACTGATGGTCAAACCAAAAGGACCAATCAGGAACTTGAAATATATCTTCAGATCTTTTGCTCCAACCACCCAAAGAAATGGGTGGATTTCATCACTACCACTGAGTTCCATCACAACTCTATCGCACATAGCTCCACTAAACAATCCCCATTTTCCCTCATGTTCGGATATGAACCTAGATTCTTTCCCCCATTTGAAAAAATGTTTATTCCAGCTTTGGAAGATAGACTAAATGCTCTCAACCGAGCTAGAACTGAAGCAAAAGCTGCCCATGAATCTGCTCATCTTGCTATGATACGACAATCCACCTCCCAATTCCATCCTTGGAAAGTAGGAGATAAGGTATGGCTGGAGGCCACAAACCTTCGTCTCAACTTGCCATCCAGGAAACTCACCCCCAAATAATATGGATCATTTGAAATCACTTAGGTCCTATCCCCACTCACTTACCGACTCAAGTTGCCACCCACATGGCACATCCACAAAGTATTCCATGCTTCACTTCTATCTCCATATAAGAAAACTGCTACATATGGACTGAACTTCCCCTGACCTCCTCCAGACCTTGTAAACTCCGAAGAAGAATATGAGGTTGACCATATCAGGTCACATCGAGGCACTGCTGTCAGAAGACAGTACCTAACTGCATGAAAGAGATACCCATTATCTGAAGACACATGGAAACTGGAATCAAACCTAAGACATGCATGGACCATCCTATTTGCTTATAAGAAGGCCAACAACTTGAGGTAGAAACTGGCCCAAGGAACTAAGACAGCATCTCTTCATGAGCACCCCCCTTGTATAAATCCTACTATCCAATTCTACCTCGAAAATGTCTTCCTCCCATGTGTCCTCCCATTCCTCATCTTCCTCTCACTCCCTACAATCATCACCTTTGCGGTTGCGGAACGTATATCCAAAGTGTTTACCCACTTCATCTGCCACCACTCTCTATGCTGCCATCCTATCCTTATAAATGCTCTGGAACATACTCCCCATTACCACGCTGACATCGTCACACACGAATTAGTCCAATCCTTTCATGAAATTATCCAAGCTCAACGTTATCATTTCCTTTCTGCTCCAAGTGACCTACCTGCTGATTTTGACATTCCCCTTTATACCATCCTTGCTGGTCTCCCACACCACATCCTACTCGCCCTCCATCATCATGGCCTACATATGTACATTGAACATATCACCCCCAATATCATCTACCCCACCTTCCATAAGATCTTTAATGCCATGACCCCTACTGAATGAGACCTATATGTCCATCACTCTGATTTAGTCATTAATCAACAGCTTGATCTGATTCCAATCCCTCCTCCTTCCCTCACAGAACAACTTTCCTCCCCTCCTGCTATACCTGAAACAAGTGAAGCAGACTCAGATACCGCTATCGACTCCTTGTCTGATCAGATAGAAGAGAATATCCAATCCACCTGGTCCTTTTGAGTTCCCCTTAGGCCTGGACTATCCATTCTATCATCTCCGACCTGAGTTCTTCCCCTGGTCATCCGCCAACAGCCTGCTTCCACCACTACCATCTGCTTCTGTTGCCATATGCGAGGTCACTATTGGGAAGATTGCCCCCTCTACATCTGCCCTCACTGCCACCAATCTGCCCCCGGACACACTCAGACTGCTTGTCTGCACACCCAATGTGCTTTTTGTCAGAGGTGGGGCCATGCAAATCACTTCTGTCCCCAGCATACATGTGGACTTTGCAATGAAGGTGGATATGTCGCAGACGACTATATCTTTACAGTTGTTACACCAGATCAAGCACAAGACATATATGGAGCTTATCACTCCCCATCTCCCCCTTAGACTGTGGACATCAACTATCAAAACAAACTTGATGTTTATTGAACCTGGGGTTCAATTGTATGAAGGGGGTAATGTTACAATTCTATATCTCCATTCGCACCTACTGCTTGTATCTTTTTCCACTCAGACAATCCACTTAGAGATCCTTCGGTCCAGTCATATGTCGTTTCTTCTTTGCTTATCTTCTTTCGCTCCAAAACTCCTGATCCTCTAAGACTGCTTCTTCTTCTATCCTTCTATTCCCGACGGTTGGAGTCTTGTAACATGTGTGCGATGTCATTGGACTATATCTCCCAAATCCAGTTCTACTTATGCCAGATTCATCATCCTGATTACTACAGATGTTCCATCCCATTCTCCAACATTCTACTTCCA
>JBBPTP010000375.1:0-20807 GCA_038094195.1 Pulveroboletus aff. carminiporus | reverse complement strand
AGGATCTGTCAGAAGACGAGTTGGAAGATCAGGCATATGACACTGCGGGGTCGGATGACGAAGTGCGGAGGGGTCGGATGGCCAGACGGCGATCCTATTGGCTGTCCAAGGGAGTCGGACCGCACGGCAGGGATGGTGAGGATGAGGGTGATTTTGTATCATGACACCTCCTGTGTGTGTTGTACTTTGTGCAGGATAGTTGTTGGCAAGAGCAGATATATTGAATTACATAATTACAGGCAGCAACCTTAGTTTTGTTGGAGCTATTTGTATAGTAACTATCCCTTGATCATTGTACTCTTATCAACTTGCATTTTGTACAAATGCTTAGTCATATGATCACATAATCATCACAGTGTTACATATATAGAGTTGTCATGGAAGTAGCAGAGTTGAACTTGGTGAAGATTTTGAAGTATGACAGTATTTCCCTTTTAGATCTAAACCCCTGAAGACTGCTTAGTTAGACAATATGGAGTTTGCAGAGTTAAAATATGGAGAATTTCAACATAAGAGTTGAATGCTTAGCAGATTGTCCCTCTATCTCATTCCTCTATCATGTTTGGTTTTTGTTAAATCTGAATCCTCTGTGGACACACCCAATAATGTCTGAACCAGAGATTGTATGCATGACTGACTGAGTTGACACAACTAGAGGGGGTGAGGATACTTGGTGTAGGACTTATATGTTGCATCCTTGTACTGGCCTATCCTTGAAGTCAAGAACAGAGTGAGTGGTGTGCTTGAAAGATGAAGAGTGAGTGAGTGAGTTGCTCAAGGGCAAGAGAGAAAGAGGAGGGAATTAAGTTGATATTTGAACTAAGGTTTGTATGAATTACAGGAGGGTTTTTATACTACAAATTCAGAAGTAATATGATATAACTGATGAATCTGAAATGAAAGAATAAAGCATGACATCAGATAGCAGAAAGAATGCAGATTGGAGCTCAAGTCCAGAGTTGTTACATCTAGAGCTGTGTTCTGTGACAGGTGTAGCAATAATGACATCTAAAGTATGAAGCTGAGATGAAATGAGACATGGATCAAAAAGAAAGTACTAATATCATAATAAAATAGAAGATCAGAAATATACAGAGTTGTCACAGATGTAGTAGAGTTGGACTTGATAAGATTTTCAGGATATGACAGTTTTCCATCTCCATCTGCTGATATCCAGAACTGGAATGATGTACAGCTTATGAAGGATGAGAACAAGGATAACATGTTGTGAGATGCAAAGGCCATGGAATAATGAAGGTAAGGAAGGAGGAGGAGACATGTATCAGCAAATTCTAGATTAGCTACACAGTACTGTAAGACACTGTACAGTATGTGTCAGTTGCCACAGAGTGATAGAAAGATCCTCCTCTGTATAAAGAGCTAAAAGTGCTTAAAAGTGGTTTATTTTTATGGTACTACAGTTTTATCCTAGCAAAACTATATTATAAAAGTCTATAATGGCCTGTGACAGCCTGTGGCTCTGTGAGCTCTATATCTAACTAGATAATTTGCTAATGTGGTGGAAGGCAGAGAAAGAGATGTAGAAAAAGTCAGAAGAAGCATAGAGAAAGGCAAAAAAGAAAGCAAAGAAGAAGGCTAAGAAGGAAGAGCACTAAAGGTTGGTGACAGCCCAATGAAGAACAGAAGAGGTTGCAGCTAAGACTATATAGAGATTGAAAGTAGCAAAGAAAGCCAATGAGGTCCATGAGATAGTGAAAGCAGCACAGGCACATCAAGTAGAGGAGGTGAAGCAGAAGGTGTTACAATCTTATTTCTTTCTTCATCATTGGTGCTTCTTTCTTTTGCACAATCTGCAGTCCATTTTGGTATTGTTTGTATCATCTATGAACATTTCTTGTTAGCAATCTCATATTGTCCTTTCTTCATTCAACTGTAGACCAGTTCCTGAAGGTGTGTCATCTCATTTTTATCATAGACATTCACTCCTTGGCCAAGTCTCTCATCTCAGCCTCATAGTCTCTATCATTTCATCCTTTGATTACTTTCCATCATGTTCTACTGCAGATTACTATTCTGTAGTACTTTTCCATTTATATCTTATCTGGGCCAGCCCTATACTAGATTAGTGATCACTATTTAAGACTAGACTACTGCATGTATTGGCTTTTCCTTACTTTGAATCTACTGTCTCTTTTGCCTAGCATTATCTGATTGAAGGACGTTGTGACTCTTTGTGAGCTTCTTCCTTCGTCAGATTCCCTCGAGTCTATTATCTCTAGTATCTATATCTTGTTGCCTTGTGCTTTGCACAAGGTAGTGCAAGCTAGATCTAACAAAAGATTTAAAGTCACCCTCATCCCTTCTCTTATTGGAATAGGACCACCCCCATATCACCATAGTATCCAGCTGTTTTACACTATCTCTCAGTGAAGAGGAAGACCACCCAGAAACCTAGACACCATCCAGTTGACGACTCACCTCATCATCCCAGTCCATCAACCTAGCCTTATTCCCCAGAACCAGACGTACCTATCAACCAGATACATACCCGATAACCCAGTCCACATCCAGTAGCAGCACCCCTTGAATTCTAGCTCTCCAGCCATTACTCCAGATCGCTGCATCCAGGTCATCTAGTTCCATCTTTACTAGCCCTCCACCCAGTCTTCCGTCACCCAGATCAACACCCAGTCCAAACCCTAACCCATTACTGATTGTCATGTCTACTCTCTGAACAGAAGTAAAGGCTGCCCTCCTAGTGGACTTCTCTGGTAAATTTGACGAATCCACTCAATGGATCAAAGCAATGAATGCCTACTTCTCAGTTAACCTCTTGATATATTCCAATGATGGAACAAAGATCTTGACCTGCCTTAACAAGATGAGTAAAGGCAGAGGCATCCAGTTCTCTGAGATGTGATATGACAAGATGGCAGATGCTGCTGTCAACATCACAAAGAAGACCTTCACCAAGTTCACCAAGGACTTTCAATCCATGTTCTTTCCATTCGATGCTAAAGCTAAAGCTTGAATGGAACTCCACCACCTTGTCCAAACCAAGAACAATAAAGATGATGATTTCTAGGAATTTATCACCAAGTTCCAATCTCTTGCAGCCAAAGCTGGAGTAACCAAGGACAATGCCCTCATTGATGACTTCTCAGCAGGCATAGATCAGAAATTAGCCATTATGATCCTTGGAGTCAAGAAACCTGCTGTCACCATCTAGGATTGGATTGACAAGGCGAAGACCTACCACCAACAGTTAATAAAGATCAAGGATCTCAAGAAAGGGGTGCACTACTCAGCTAGCCCTTCTTCTACTCGCTCTAGGGATCCGAATGCTATGGACGTTGATGTGATCCATCTCAAGAAACTCACTCCCACCGAAAGAGCTCATTGCATCCGAGAGAATTGATGCTTCAAATGTCGAAAGGTTGGACATTCTGCTCAAAATTGTAGAGCCACCTCTTTCTCCAAACCTATGACAACGATGCAAATCCAAGCCACCTTGACTAATACACCTACAATCCCAGTCATTCCCTCTACCATCACTCCATCTCTTTCCAAGCCTGCTGACCCCCTCAATTCTTACCTCATGTTCCTTAAGGAAAAAGAGAAGGACCTGAAGTAAATTTTACAAACACTTCAGATTTATTTTGATGAAGAAACTGAATCTCTCTCCATGGATTTTTAAATCAAGAAGAGTGTCTGGCATCCTCTTCTTATAATTTAGCCCATGTATTCACTATATTAACAAATGAAAGGATCTTGAAGGTTCTAGTTAAGCTATATACTAGGAAGGAAATCGTCAAAACTGTCACCCTCATTGACTCTGAAGTGACCAGAAACTTCATAGATGCTAGTCTTGTCAAACAACATTGGTTTCCTTGAGTCCCTCTGAAACAACCTCTTGCTGTGCTCAACATGGATAGAATAGAAAATCAAGGAGGAGTCATCAAACATGAAGTCTGAATGGACTTAACCATCGGTAGTCATCAGGAGCACATTGATTTAATGGTCACACAACTCAAAACTCCATAAATCATCCTTGAAATGCCTTGGCTCAAGAAATAGAACTCTAGGATTGATTGGATCCAAGAACAGATAACAGTAGAAAGAGATGATGAAGAAGACATCAAAAACGTTGACCTCTCTAGTTCTCTCTGGGATGTTGTGTCTCTCCATGAGTACCTCCCTGGAGGCAAACTAGGGTGGACCAACATTAGCAAGATCACATTGTCTACAGAGCTTGAACAACAACAAGAGAAGACTCGAACCACTTTACTGACTTGATGTAAAGAATTTGAAGATATTTTTACTGAACAAACCTTTGATAAACTCCCTGACTACTGACCATACAACCATGTCATTAACCTCAAGCTGTCCTTCATTCCTAAGATAGGCAAGACTTATTATCTCAACTCCAAGGAACGTAAAGCTTGTCAGGAGTTCATTGCAGAACATCTCAAATCGAGATAAATTGTACCATCTACCTCTCTCTAGGCAGCACCATTCTTCTTTGTTCTAAAGAAATACAGATCTCTCTAACCCTGTCAAGATTACTGTTACCTTAATACCCACACCATTCACAATGCCTATCCTCTCCTGCTTATCTCTGAACTTATCGATGACATGAAAGATGCAAATATTTTCACCAAGTTCAACATCAGGTGGGGATATAACAACATTTGTATTCAAGAAGAGGATCAATGGAAGATGGCTTTTATCACTCCATTTGACCTGTTTAAACCAATGGTACTCTTCTTTGGTCATAGCAATGCTCCCCCCACTTTCCAGACATTCATGAATCACATCTTTGCTGATATGATCACTGAACGATGGCTGAAAATCTACATGGATGATATGGGCATCTATATCAAAGATGACTTGAACTTGCATCATAAAAGAATCCACTGCATTCTCCAATGACTATGTGAACATAAACTATCTTTGAAACTGGCCAAATGTACTTTCGATATGTCAGAAATCAACTTTCTTGGTATCATCATGGATAATGACCTAGCCAAGATGGATCCAGTCAAACTTTCAGCCATCAGTTCTTGAAAACCCCCAATCACAGTCAAGGGAGTATGATCATTCATGGAGTTTGCTAACTTTTACTGAAAGTTCATCTCGAACTTCTCCAATGTCATCACCCCACTGAACCTACTCACTCAAAAAAGTCAATCATGAGAATGGATGCAACTACAACAACAAGCTTTCTGCCACTTGATTGATATATTCTCATCTATCCCAGTCCTCCATATCCTAGACCTAAGTAAACTGTTCACTGTTATAACTGATGTCTCTTTAATTGCTGCTAGAGCTGTTCTAATACAAGCAGATGTCAACAGAGATCTTCATCCCTGTTCGTACTTCTCCAAAACTTTCATCCCAGCAGAACGCAACTACAACATCTATGACTGAGAACTCCTCGCCATCATCCTCACCCTTACTGAGTGAAAACACTATTTGCTCAGTACAAACCACCTCATTACCATCATCACCAACCACAAGAATCTTTCCTACCTAAAAGACCTCCATAAACTCTCTTGCCACCAAGCTAGATGGAGTCTATTCTTACAAGATTTCAATATCTTGTGGAAAGTTACATCTGGAACCCAAATGGGCCTAGCTGATGCACTATCATGAAACTTTGAGGTCGACATCTTGGAAGATAACATCCAAACACCTATCATATCTAAATCAACTATCATACATGCCCTTGACACCAGACTCACTGAACTAGTCTGCTCTTCTTCCACAGGAGATCCCCTAGTACTCCATGCCATTGAAGGCCTTGAAAAGAACAATCTCTTCTTTGCCAGATCAGCTCTCACTGACTGGATCTTTGACAATGGCCATCTTTACTACAAACATCGCCTATATATCCCTCCATCTGCTCACACTCCCATTCTAGCCACCATCCATGAATCCCTGACCACTGGCCATCTAGGCCAATTTTGAACTAAAGCCCTTGTAGAACAGGACTACTGGTGGCCAGGATTGGCCACATTTGTCTATAACTTCATTTTCAGCTGTGCTGTTTGCCAACAGAACAAGGTCAACACACACCCTGTTATAATTTTCTACCTTCGTCCTTGTCTCTTTCTCCTGTGCTTCTTCCGACAGACCCTGTTTCCACTTGAATTACTATCCGGATGATGGGCCTATGCTCTCTTTATCGTTAGTCTGGATAATCCCTCCATCTCATATCTTTGGCCATTCTAATCCTATCTTCTACTCCTGCTGGTTGGAGTCCTGTACAACGATATGATGCCATCGGACAGATATCTCCTAATCCAGTTCTACTTATACCAGATCGTGATCCATATTACTCAGCATATTCCATGACATTCTTTCTAGTTCTTTCGATGATGATGCATCCTTTAGAAGTAATCACTGCTTAAGGATGTACATTACATCCATGTATTCTCATTCTCGATCTTCTGTATAATTACCTCGAAATCCACTCAGTTCACTTCCTTTGTGAGAATCTGGACTCTTGTCCATCTTAGTCTTAGCTTAGTCTAAGATATCTGCTGCTGGGACATTGTGCCTCTTCGTGAGTGCCTCCCCATCAGAATATCTCATCCTCCTTGAGTATGCTCCATGTCTCAATGAGTATCAAGCCTTGTACGTCAGATTGACGTAACAAAAGATCGAGAATCTCCTCTTGTCCCTCCTATTCAGGAGTAGGACCCATCTCCAGTCACAATGTTCAGGAGAACTCTTCGCCCACCTCTCTCTTCAGAAAAGGAAGACAACACTCCAGCCCAGTCAACTCATCATCCTAGGATCTCCGGATTGTCCCTTGCCCCAGTAAACCCAGTAAATACTCCGCATCGTCATACCAGACTTCCCTTTACCATCGACCCTCAACTCATCGCCCCTAGCCCTAGCATTCCTCGACCCCCAAGCCCTCTCGACATCGTCTTGAGATCTCCTAGTCCATCACCACCTAGCACCCCCCTGCCTAGCATCATGTCCTCGACTATCAAATCTGCTGAAATGAGGCTTAATCCTCCAGAAGCCTATGATGGCTCATATGCAAAGAGTAATGCCTGGATCAACCAGGTCTTGTTCTACCTTGAAACCAATAAAGAGGTATACAACACTGATGCTAAAAGGATCACTTTCACCCTCTCCTATATGACCAAGGGTCCAGCTGGACATTGGACTAGTACCTTTCGAGAAAAGGCCATCACCGGATCCACTGTCACCCTCGGAACTTGGGCAGATTTCGTTACAACCTTCCGGACTTCATTCAAACATGTCAACTCAGCTCAGGATTTGTTGACCTGGCTCCTTAATGCCAGGACTGAGACAAAGGATAAAGAAGATGGAAAGTACCTTGACCTAAACTCGTATATCACTAAATTCCAAAATCATGTCACCACCGCCAAGGTCACTGATGACTCCGTCCTGATCAAACTCTTTGCTCGAGGAATACCTCCATGCCTCATCACTTGGGTCATGGATATGACCACTCCACCCACCACCATTGCGGACTGGTATATTAATGTACCAAAATTCCAAGCCCAGGCCGATGAAGCAAAAGCCCTGACCAGACAAGGACGAAATTACAGATCCAGATACCACTATCAGCCTGCCAGGAAAGATCCAAATGCCATGGACATCGATGCCATCACTCTTCCTCCAAAACTTACTCCCACTGAATGTGCCAAGTGCATCAGAGAAAATCGGTGCTTTAGGTGCTGCAAAACTGGACACAACGCCCTCCAATGCTGGACTTTTAACAGGTCTGGACTACCCAAGAAACCTGCAGAAATTCAAGCTGCAGATACCACCCTCGTTCTCTCTTCATCGACCCCATCCGTTCCTAAGAAATCTTCCCCAATTGCAGAATATATTTGAACCCTGAAAGAGAGGGGTCAGACCAATGATGAAATACTCCAGAACCTCCAACTGTGCTATGAAGAACTAGCAGAGGAAATCGTAGCCACTGTCACTGAAGAGGACGAGGATTTTTGAAATGAGGAGAGCACCCAATGTCCTCTCCTCAACCCCTTGCTGATGTACTTGTAGCAATTAACAATGAACGAGTTTTGTGTATTCCCATCATGCTCAGTAATGGCAAGAAAATCATCAAGATCACCACCTTCATTGATTCTGGAGCCACTGGAAACTTCATTGATCAACGACTAGTGAACCAACATTGGTTCCTCCGTACCCACCTTTTGCAACCTATCAAAGCTAGGAATGTAGACAGATCAGAAAACATCGCAGGAACTATCAAACATAGGGCACACATGGACTTAACTATTGGACACCACAAAGAATAACTCAGACTTATGATCACAGGACTCAAGAAACCACAGGTTATCCTAGGAATGCCTTGGCTCCAGAAGTGAAACCCACAAATTAACTGGACCAACAAAACAATCACTATTAGTTGCCGACAACCACTTGGGCTTGGTAGCAAACCGACTGGACTAATCCAGGTACTAACCTTTGAATTTCAGAATTGGGATGTTGCGCCTCTTCGTGAGTGCCTCCCTGATGAAGAGATTGCTAAGGTTATGATCTCTACTGAGCTTGAGCAAAAACAAGAACACAAAGACGTAGCCATCCCAGACTGGTGTAAGAGCTATACGTATGTCTTTGAAGAAAAGACATTCAATATTCTACCTCCCCATCATCTGTATGACCACATGGTTGAACTTAAACCTTCCTTTGTCCCTAAAATTTCCAAGGTCTATTCCCTTAACCCCACAGAATGAGATGCCTGCAAGGCATTTGTCGAAGAACATCTTAAAACTGGCTGAATTGTCCCATCTAAGTCTCCCCAAGCTGCTCTATTCTTCTTCGTTCAAAAGAAGGATGGGTCTCTCCAACCCTATCAGGACTACTGGTACCTCAACTCCCACACCATCCAGAATGCCTATCCATTGCCCCTTGTTTCTGACCTCATCGATGACATGAAGGAGTCAACGATCTTCACCAAGTTTGACATCCAATGGGGATATAACAACATCCAGATTAAGGAGTCCGACCAATGAAAAATGGCCTTCATCACTCCCTTTGATCTCTTCAAACCCACAGTTTTATTCTTTGGTCACAACAATGCTCCCCCTACATTCCAGACCTTCATGAATCATATCTTCGCAGATATGATCTCGGAATGGTGGTTGAAAATCTACATGGACGATCTTGGTCTACATACACATGATGATATAACCCTATATCATAAATGAACCCTTTGAGTCCTCCAACAGCTTCGCGAACATGGTCTCTCTTTGAAGCCATCCAAGTGTACTTTCGACACTCCTACCATGAACTTTCTTGGCATCATCATCGGACAGGGCAAAGCTCAGATGGATCCAGTCAAGCCCACTGCTATCCATTCCTGGAAACCATCTATCTTAGTAAAAGGAGTCTGTTCCTTCATGGGGTTCACTAACTTCTACCAGAAATTTATCCTGGACTTCGCCAATATCATTATTCCATTGAACCTCCTCACTCGGAAGGAATAACCCTGGGTCTGGACCTCTCCCCAGCAAACTGCATTTGATAGACTCTGACAAATCTTTACTTCTGTCCCTGTCCTTCAAATTCTGGATACCACCAAACCATTCACTCTCATGACTGATGCTTCTCTCCTTGCTGTAGGAGCAGTACTCATGCAAACCAATATCAATGGCGACCTCCATCCCTGCATATATTTCTCTTGGACCTTTGCTTTAGCTCAATGAAATTATGACATTTATGACTGTGAACTCCTCGCTGTCATCCTCACTTTGGACGAATGGCGACACTATCTACTAGGCACCAATCACCCAGTTACCATCATGACGGACCATAAGAACCTGTCATACATCAAGGATCCTAGAAGACTCTCTTGTCGTCAAGCCCATTGGGCTCTCTTCCTTCAGGACTATAATATCGCTTGGAAAGTCACCCCAGGCATGAAAATGGGTCTAGTGGATGCACTATCCCACAAAGACCACATCGACACTGCTGATGATAATCTTGATGTCTCCATTTGCCCTGAACCAGTAGTTATTAATGCATTGGACCTGGCCCTTCAATGTCATCTTCAGACATCCTCTCAATCTGATCTACTTGTACTCCGAGCATTGTAGAATTTAACTGATGGTTCACCTCTATTCCCTCGTTCTACTCTTGCTGACTGGACCATGACTGATGGCCAGTTATACTTCAAGGGTTGTCTCTATGTTCCACCATCAGTCCAACATTCCCTTGTGCAATCCATCCACGAACATCCTTTAACTGGACATGATGGTTGATTTCGAACCAAAGCAGCCATTGCCAAAGATTATTGATGGCCCAGATTGACTACGTTCATCAACAACTTTGTCTCTGGTTGTGCTGTATGTCAACAAAACAAAGTAAACACTTATCCGGTCATCCCCATGCTTACTCCCATTCCATCTGGACATACCCTTCCATTTAAACAGATCTCCGTTGATCTTATCACTGATCTTCCACTCTCCAATGGACATGACTCCCTCATGGTTGTGGTCAACCATGGGCTTACAAAGGGGGTAATTCTTGCCCCATGCTCAAAAACCATAGATGTAGCCAGAATAGCTCAGCTTTTCCATGATTTCATCTTTAAATGCTTTGGACTGCACAAGATAGTCATCTCAGACAGAGGTCCTCAATTTGCTTCTACATTCACCAGGGAGTTGGCTAGGTTGCTCAAGTACGATGTCCGGTTATCCATAGCCTATCATCTGCAAACTGACAGACAGACTGAACGAGCCAATCAGGAGATCAAAATGTATCTTTGGATTTTCTGTGGTAATAACCTCCGAAAATGGTCAGACTTTATCACGTCAGCTGAATTCCACCACAACTCAACAATCCATAGCTCCACCCATCAGTCACCTTTTAACCTGATCTACGGATATGAACCATGACCATTTCCCCTGCTTGGCAAGACTTTCCTTCCTGCTCTAGAAAATCGACTCACATCCTTGAACCATATCCGAAAGGAAGCCCAAGCAGCCCATGACTCCACTCGTCTTGCTATGATCAAACACTCTATGTGTCAATTCACCCCTTGGAAGGTCAGAGACAAGGTTTGGCTTGAAGCCACCAACCTCCACCTCAATCTCCCTTCTAGGAAACTCACTCTCAAATGATATGGACCTTTTGAAATCACTCAGGTACTATTGTCCTTATCCTATCATCTCAAGTTGCCACCCACATGATGCATCCACAACATCTTCCATGCCACCCTCTTATCATCATACAAAGAGACCAAAGCACATGGTCCTAATTTCCACTGACCCCCACCTGACCTAGTTGGATCAGAAGAGGAATATGAAGTTGACCATATCCAGGCACATCGAGGGTCTGCAGTACGTTGACAGTACCTAACCACATGAAAGGGGTATCCGTCATCTAAAGACACATGAGAACCAGAATCTAATCTTAAACATGCTTGGACCATCCTCAAAGCATACAAGAAGGCAAATGGTTTATAATAAGGAATGTGGAGTCTCTACATGAAGCACCCCCCCTTTTTGTATGAACCAATACCTCTATTTCTTTGGCCAACATGTCCTTCTTGTCCTCCTCCATTGCTTCGTCTTCACAGTCTTTATCTTTGACCACCTCACTCTTGTGCTTGCGATCTGTGCAACCTGCTTTATTACCCTTATCTGCCGTCACCACGCTCTATGCCGCTATCCTCACCAATCCAGTGCTACTCTATGCCATCGAAAATGTACCACCTTATGAAATGGACATCATATCCCAAGAGCTCATTCTTCTTTTTCATAATGTTACCAGAGTTTAATCATATCATTTTCAAGCTGTCCCTAGCGATCTACCCCCAGAGTTCAGAATTCCTATGTGCATCCTCCTTTCCTCTATTTCTAACTGAATCCTGTCTATCTTGCACCACCACGGATTTCACACTTACATTGAGCAAATACCTCCTGCTCTCATCTATCCGACCTTCCGCCACGTCTACCTCACTATGACCAGAGAAGATCGCAATGAGTACCTCTCCTGTTCTGAACTTCCATATAATTTGTCTCTGGATCCACTTCTAGTCCTTTCTTCCACTCTTGCTTCTCAGCTATCATCTCCACCACCAGGATCCGAATCCAGACAGTCTGAGTCTGGACAGTCCAACTCTACTATAGCCATAGAACATGGGCCAGAACGAATTGAAGCCAACATTGAACTAGTCCAGATATTTTGCATCCCCACCGGAATGGGCCATATTCTCTCATCGCCCACTCAGCTCTTACCCCTGGTCTTACTCCATCGCCCCACCTTCGCACTCACTAAGTGCTTTCATTGTCATCATCACGGTCACTATTGTGAAGATTGCTCCCTCTATATCTGTTCCAATTGTCACCAATCTGCCCCTGGTCATCCTCAATCCGCTTGTTTGCAGACCCAATGTGACTTTTGTCATAACTGGGGCCATTCAGATAGGTCCTGTCTCCATCATATCTGTGGACTTTGTAACTAGGGAGGGCATGTGGCAGACGACTGTGCGTTTACAATCCTTACCTCTGATCAAGCGGAAGACATTTATGGGAGTGGCTCCACCTAATTTACCATGCAAGTTTTGGAAGGAGACATTGGAAGCACAGTTAACATTCATCGAGCCTGGGGCTCGATTGTACAAAGGGGGTAATGTTACAATTTTCTACCTTTGTCCTTGTCTCTTTCTCCTATGCTTCTTCTGACAGACCCTGTTTCCACTCGAATTACTATCCAGACGATGGGTCTATGCCCTTTTTATCGTTAGTCTGGATAATCCCTCCATCTTATATCTTCGGCCATTCTAATCCTATCTTCTACTCCTGCTGGTCGGAGCCCTGTACAATGATACAATGCCATCGGACAGATATCTCCTAATCCAGTTCTACTTGTACCAGATCGTGATCCACATTACTCAGCATATTCTATGACATTCTTTCTAGTTCTTTTGACGATGACACGTCCTTTAGAAGTAATCACTACTTAAGGACATACATTACATCCATGTATTCTCATTCTCAATCTTCTGTACAATTACCTCGAAATCCACTCAGTTCACTTCCTTTGTGAGAATCCGGACTCTCATCCATCTTAGTCTTAGCCTAGTCTGAGATATCTACTGCTGGGATGTTGTGCCTCTTTGTGAGCACCTCCCCATCAGAATATCTCATACTCCTTGAGTATGCTCCACATCTCAATGAGTATCAAGCCTTGTACATCGGATCGATGTAACACACCCCATAGTACCAGGCCTATCCCCAATTCCCTCTCATTCTACCCTACCATTCAAGCAAATTTCCATGGATCTAATTACTGATCTACCTGAATATCAGGGATATGATTCCATAATGGTCATGGTTGACCATGGACTTACTAAGGGGGTGATTCTCACCCCTTGCAAAAAATCAATCACAGTGGAAGGTGTGGCTCAACTTTTTCATGACTTCATCTTCAAGAGATTCGGCCTCTACAACTCCATCATCTCTGACAGAGGTCCACAGTTCACTTCAGCCTTCACTAGAGAGCTAGCCAGATTACTCAAGTATGATGTCAGACTGTCCACAGCATATCACCCTCAGATGGACGGTGTAAGAAAGGTATCTAGTGTGGTAGATTAAGTCCCTAGAGGGTTTATCACAAGGAAGGGGTTGAAGGTAGCAAGCTATGCTCATCTCTAGAGGGATCCAGCAAAGGTAGATAGATGAGGAGGGGTAACTAGATGTAGGCTCAGCACTAGGAGGGTCAATCTAGTCAATTCTGGATTGAAAGCGAAGTAGATTGTACGAAAACCAGTCTAGAACAAGGACCAGATTGAGATGAGTGATGATGATGATGATGATGAATGAAGATGTGACTGATAGATGGTGACCCAAACGAAAGGTATATTGCACAAGGCAGATACAGAGATTTATAGTCTGGGTATTTCCCAGGACTGTCAGAAAAAGATGAAACATATGTTAATGTCAAAGTATTGACAGGTGAGATAGAAATGATAGGAATAAGTGTTGTGACACCAGGACACAAGAAAACATATAGTAAGGTACTAACCATCTCAGTTGCTAATCCTGAGATAAGTCAAATAGTAGGTAGAGCAGATAGTGTAACTGGATAGTTAGTCCAGGTATGGATAGGACCAGATACATACGAATAGAGATGGATCAGCCTTCGATGAACATAGGACATGATGGACGCTTGCATGATGGACATGATTGAACCTAGAGTGACCTGAAAGTGGAAAAAACTAATGCTACAAATGTAGAGAGTGTCGAGCTCCTACAATAGACAAACTAAACGAATGAACCAAGAGCTAGAAACATATCTCCACATCTTTACCATGAATAGACCGAAGAAATGGGCTGACTTACTTACCACTACTGAATTCGCTCACAACACCACTCTCCATTCCTCCACCAAAATATTACCCTTCTCACTAATACTTGGGTATGAACTCCAAGCTTATCCATCAATCAGAAAAACATTCCTTCCAGCACTAGAGTCTAGACTAGTGACCCTTGACAAATCAAGAAAGGAAGCCCTTGCTGTGCATGAATCAGCCTGACAGATCATGATGACTTGGATAACTAGGCACTTTACACCATGGAAGTTAGGAACCAAAGTATGGCTAAAAGCCACCAACCTCTACATCAAAACCCTCTCATGAAAGCTTGCCCCCAAATGATATGGCCCTTTCGAGATCACTCAGGTACTCTCATCCCTGTCCTATCAACTGAAACTTCCACCAACCTGAAAGATCCATGATGTCTTCCATGCATCTCTCCTGTCACCCTACAAGAAAACTGATACACATGGTCCCAACTTCCTCTGTCTACCTTCTGACCTGATCGGATTAGAAAAAGAATTTGAGGTGAAACATATCATCTTCCACAGAGGCAGTGCATCAAGAAGGCAGTACCTAACAGCATGAAAAGGTTATCCATCATTGGAGAACATCTGGAAACTAGAGAGTAATCTCTGTCATGCACAGCAAATACTCTTTCACTATAAGAAGCACAACTAACTGTGAAGACAGGTTCAAACAAAAATGTTGGTCTCTTCATGAGTATTGCCTTTGAATGAACCACTTATGCTGATACCTCGAACACTATGTCTTCCCCCTCATCATTCTCACCATCATCATCTTGATCCTTTTCTCTCATCACTTCATGTATTTGAACTTCCTCAGTCAGACCATTGTTAATGTCAATCGATCATGCCCTTACCCTATTCACCACTATCCTGTCCGACCCAGGCCTACTGCTGTTAATTGAAAATCTTCCACTTTACCATCTAGACATGACCTTTCAGGAACTGATCCATTTGTTTCATGATATAAACAAAGTCCAATGCTTCCATATGCTAACTGCTTCAAACAACTTATCCCTCTTGTATGGAGTTCTGATGTGTTTTCTTTTAAGTAACCTTCCACGTTGCATCCTAACTTTGTTATACACCCATGGTTTCGCTACCTTTATCAAACAGATCCCTGAAGACCATTTGTTCCCTACCTTTTCATTCATCTTTCACTCCATACTATCAGAAGAAAGGGAGATATACCTCTCGTCCACCATTCCATCATCACCTGCTCCACTGCCCATTCCACCTCCATGATCCATGACACTAGCCCCTTCCTCTTCCATCACCCTATTTAATTGTCTCTTTTCACCTCCTGCATTATTCATTATTACCTCTTCTGACTCCATACTTGGATCGGAGTCCACTATGATCGATGAAGGAGATTAATCTCCCATTGATAGAGCTGTGCAGCGATTATCAGAATCTTATCATATCCCTAGTGCTAACGGGGTAACCATTCTTTCAGCACCCACTAGACTACTCCTCACCGTCATGCGCTGAAGACCTGCCTTGGCTCTAACTGAGTGTTTTTGCTGCCATCTTTTGGGCCACTATTGAGAGGATTGTCCCCATTACATCTGCCCACACTATCATGTCACAGCACTAGGTCACCTCCAGTATCTGTGTATCCATACACAATGCAGCTTTTGCAGTCGATGGAGACATTCTGATTGCTTCTGTCCAGTGTGATCATGTGCATTTTGTAATCAATCTGGACATGTGGCAGATGACTGTCTATTTGAACATTTATCTCTGGAACAAGCCTTGGACATCTTTGAAGGACGCTCCCCAAATCTTTCATAAAAATGGAGTGGATCTGATGTTTATCAAACCAGGGTTTTGGTTCTATGATGGGGGTAATGTTACAATCTTATTTCTTTTTCAATGATGAACAAAATCTTCACCAACATGGAAGCAATTGTGGTTGCCTACATTGATGATCTACTAATATTCACCAAAGATGATGATAAGGAGAAACATGACAAGATCATGCTGGAAGTCCTTTGTAGCTTGGAAGAAAATGACCTATTTATCAAACCAGAAATGTGTATGTTCCATGCCAAGGAAATTGAATTTCTAGGCATGTTCATGGGACAAGATGATATTAGAATGGATGAATCTAAAGTAAAAGCTATTCCAGAATGGCCCACATCAAAGACAGTGTGCAGTGTTTATGCTTTTCTTAGACTTGCAAACTTCTATTGCAGATTCATTAAAGATTTTGCTAAAGTGGCTAGACCACTCCATAATCTAATGAAGAAGGACATCAAATTTACATGGAAAAGTCCACAACAAGATGTGTTCAACATACTTAAACAAGCATTTATCATGGCACCTATACTTGCCTATTCAGATATAGATAAGAAGTTCTGACTTGAAGCTAATTCATCCAAATTCACCACAGAAGCAGTACTCTCTGTTTATGAACATGATGACAAATGGCATCCTGTCACATATTTCTCTCATGCTCTTAACTCCATGGAAAGAAACTATCCAATCACTGACAAAGAAATGCTCAGTGTAATATGATCACTGGAAGTTTGGAGACATCACCTTGAAGGTGTATGACATGAGTTTAAAATATGGAATGATCATGTCAATTTATAGTTCTTTATGATGAGACTGTTACAATCCTCTTTGTTTTCTCTTCTGCAACATCCTGTTGGGAATAACCTACCATATCTACATACATTTCTTACTTCTAGTTTCCTCTCTTCATCCATATTTGATTACCCTATGATCTAGCTCCTGGAAGTGAGTACTCTCTCTCTTGTTTCTTTTTGTGAACAGTCACTCCTCAGCTGATTCTCTTACATTGGCTTTGTAGTTCCTTACTGTTCTTCAACATTCTTCACTGTTCTACTGTGCATTAGCTAATCTGCAGTTTATCTTCCATTTATATCTATGCTAGGCTGGCCCTAGATTAAATCAGCTATCACTACTTAAACTATAGGATAGCCACATGTATCTCTTTTTCTCACTTTGAATCTATTGTGTATTTTGCCTAGCATTTAGTTTGATCCAAGGACATTGTGACTCTTTGTGAGCTCCTTCCTTGGTCAAACCTTTCTTGAGTTGAGTAGTTATACCTAGTATCAAGAACTTGCTGTCTCATGTTTCACACAAGGCATTGTAGTGCTAGGTCTAACAAAAGATTCAAAGTCACCCTCATCCCTCCTGTCATCAGAGTAGGACAACCTCCACCTCATCACCATAGCACCCAGTACAATCAGACCACCTCTCAGTGAAGAGGAAGATCAACTAGAAACTCAGTTACCACCTAGTTGATGAATTACCTTGTCATCCCAGTCAATCAACCCAGCTTTATTTCCTAGAACCAGATGTATCTATCAACCAGGTATGTATCCAGTAATCCAGTCCATGTCCAGCAGCAACACTCCTAGAATTCTAGCTCTTCAACCACTACTCCAAATTGCTGCACCCAGATCACCTAGTCCCATTTTTACTAGTCTCCTGCCTAGTCCTTCGCCACCCAGTCCACAACTCAGTCCTCTATCTAGTTTTTCACTGATCACCATGTCCACCATCCAATCAGAAGTTAAAGCTGCCCTTCCAGCAGACTTTTTGGGCAAATCGAATGAATTCACCTGATGAATCAAGATGATGAATGCCTACTTTGCTGTCAACAAATTGATCTACTCAGATAATGCCATCAAGATCTTGACCTGCCTTAACAAGATGAGCAAAGGCAGAGGTATCCAGTTCTCTGAAATGTGATATAACAAGATGGGAGATTCTTCTGTTGATGCCATAAAGAAAACCTTTGATGCATTCACCAAAGATTTCCAGTCCATGTTCTTCCCATTCAATTCTAAAGCTAAGGCTTGAATGGAACTCCACCACCTCATTCAAACCAAGACCTCAAAAGATGATGGCTTCCAGAAATATATCACTGAGTTCCAAGCTCTGGTAGCTAAAGCCAGAGTAACTGAAAACAATGCCCTCATTGATGACTTTTCTATGATTTAGACCAGAAACTTGCCATCATGATCCTTGGTGCTGAGAAGGCTGCTGTTACCATCCAGGATTGGATTGAAAAGGCAAAGACCTATCACCAGCAGCTAATAAAGATCAAAGATCTTAAGAAAGGGGTCTGCCATACAACCAATTCCTCATTCAGCTCCTTATGTGCTCAAGACCCAGATGCCATGGATATTGATACAGTCTGTCTCAAGAAACTTACCCCCACTGAATGAGCTCACTACATCCAAGAGAACAGATGCTTCAAATGTTGAAAGATTGGCCACTCTGCTTAGAACTGCAGAGTCACCTTCCCCCCCAGACCTTCAACTACTCAAGTCCAAGTCATCTCAACCACTCCATCTACACCTCCTCCAACCATTGCCACCACTACCATAACCTTTTTCTCATCCAAGCTCATTGATCCCCTTGACTCATATCTCTCATCCCTTAAAGAAAAAAAGAAAAGACCTAAAACAAATCTTACAGACACTTTAGATTTGTTTTAATGAAGAAATGAAAGTTGTCTCTTTGGATTTTTGAATGGAGAAGGATGTATGATATCTCCTTCTCATAACCTGAACCATATATTCATAGCCTTAACAAATGAATGAACCTTGCACATCCCCATTAAACTACATACTGAAACAACCCTAATTGCTACTAAAGCTTTCAGGTTACCACTAGGCAGCATAGACTTAGGGAATGAGCAGATGAGGGGAATATCCAAGAGGATCTGACTGAGGATCCCTTGGTCGTCGATTCAGGTCCTTATATACCCTAATATATGTTTGTATCTATTTGATCCATTATCCAAATAAAGGGGTGAACAGCCATAAGGCTGTGAGATGGTGATTAAAACAATGAGGTAATCATAGGTCAAGTGGCATATCAAATGGAAAAGAAGCATGAAGCATAAAATGGAAGCATACAAATAAAGTTAAGTTCTGTCTATTAAAGTTTAATAAGTCCAGAAGCATAAAGTCATAAGTCACACGATGTCAAGCATCATGCTGTCATGAAGTCATGAAATGTTTAGGGCAGGGTTGGTTTGAACTTAGCAGATGTAGAGAGTTAGGGATTCATGACATCGTAACTTTGGGGTAATTGATTTGGACTGCAAGCCTAATGACAAGCATTAGACTTGAGTGGCTAGTTTAACCTTGTTGCAGAGGAGCTTTGAATAAGTTACGATGTTGCAAAAAGAGTGTTTGTAACACATACTGGAAAAGAAATCATTGAGACTGTTGCCTTCATTGACTCTGGGGTGACCAGAAACTTTATTGACACCAATCTTGTTAAACAATACTGGTTTCTCCAAATTTCCTTGAAATAACCTCTTACAGCTCTCAATGTCGATAGAACAAAGAATCAAGGAGAAATTATTAAATACAAAGCTCAAATGGACTTAACCATCAATAATCATAAAGAGCAAATCAGACTGATGGTCATCTAACTCAAGACCTTTCAGATTATTCTAGGAATGCCTTGACTGAAGAAATAGAATCCAAAGATTGATTGGGCTCAGGAACAAGTTATGGTAAAAAGAAATGATGAAGATATCCAGAATGTCAACCTTTCTAATTCTTCCTGGAATGTTATGTTACAATGTGAATAATACACTACTAGAAAGCCTCATGGCTATTAGACTAGTAGAGGATGATATATTTATCATCAATCAATATATATATGCAAAGAACAAAAGAACCTAGCTAACAGTTGTCAAAATTGCATACTAACTGATGTACTCATGGTACACCTTGGTGTTAGACCTAATGCTACGATGCCAAGTACGGAGTACGAAGCGCTTGATGTAGAGCGAGGAACTAATGGACTCGAGGAGATTCGACTAGGGGAGGAGCTCACGAAGAGTCACAACGTCCCTTGCCAAAGAATGTGCTAGGCGAAATACACAATAGATTCAAAGTGAAGAAAACAAGAGTAGACGCTATCCTACAGTTTAAGTAGTGATAACTAAACGACGTTAGGGCCGGCCCAAGTAGACTAGAATAGTAAATGATACTGCGGATTAGGTGATCCGCAGTAGAACGTAATGGAAGGTAAAAGAACAAGTGGTAATAAGGAACTACGAGATCAAGATGGCAGACTTGATCGAGGAGTGATTGTCCAAAAGAAGAAACTAGGTGACAGACCTTCAGGAACTGATTAAAGAAAAGTGAGATGAGGGCGATAGGAGATAATCAACAAGGCATGTTGATAAGTAGTCCGAACTATTCCGAGAATAACGGCGGATTGAGCAAAGGAAAGAAGAAGTAGCGACGCAGAAAGGAAATGAATTGTAACACCTTGGTGGCTGTGCAATACTTATCACCCCAAATTGCCTAAAATCAGTACTACACACCACAGAGGGCCGGAACTACCAATAAAACACTTGAGACATCTAGATTATAGCTAAAAGTACCTCTAGAGCATATTTTGAATGTTTCTACTTCAAAACTCAGGCTTACATAAGCCACTGAACATGTGCTGAACATATGTTCAACATGTTCGGCACC
>JBBPTP010000374.1:0-20809 GCA_038094195.1 Pulveroboletus aff. carminiporus | reverse complement strand
CAATAAGCAAGACTAGTAAAGCCCTTGGTAAAGGATACCACAAGAGTAACAAGACACTTCTCTTGGGCAACTACTATTGCCTCTTGACGGCTATGCCTCAGGGGTTTAGGGTTGTTTCAAATTTATAGTAAAGTGGGAATCACTTTACAATCAAGCATCGCTCGACGACTCCAACGCTGTAAGGCTGTTGGAGAAAAATGTATCAAGGGGCATTATCGCCCAAATCTTTAAAGAAGGCAAACAGCAGCAAATGCTGGCAGATTATCTTGCTGAGATCTGACGAGTGGGCACTGCCAAGGAGGCCCTAGACTTCATTATGGGTAGCACTGCCAGAAGAAGTGCTTTCAAAGGCAAAGGACAAAAGAAGTCCGATGCCATGGACATTGACGCAACGGACCACAGGCCGTTCAAATGCTACAACTGCGGAAAGGAAGGACATTCTCTGAAAGAGTGTCCAAAACTGAAGATAGAATGCCCCAAATGCAAGTATGTGGGGGGTGCACATAAAAAAGATTGTCCCAAGAAAGGGAAAGATCGAAATGCCAGAGCGGCCGAAGAATGGAGTGACTCCGAGGACGAGAACCCGCGGAGTTCGAAATCAAATCTGGACCACATGGTTCAGAAAATGACTCATGAAGAGGCCAAGGCCTACTTCAAGGATTTATTTGTCACCCGTGCCAAGGAAAAGGGAAAAGGCAAGGCAATGTAAGTGCACCAGGCATAGACATTGCAAGAAAGAATCGTTATGCAACCCTGGAGGTTGAAGATAGTTCAGATTCAGATATATTTATAGATTCCAAACACGGGGACTCTCTCAATGGAGAGGTTGGCAAGGGCGTCCGAAAGGATCACCCTTTTTGCACCATTTCACATCTGAAGAAGAACGATGACGACAAAATCCCGGAAGAAATTTTTATTTGAAGCGTAAACGTCCAAAAGGAGATTAATCTGGAAGTTACCATTGCTCCTGGACAAAACAAGAAATCTACAATCAAAGTGGACGCATTGCTAGACAGTGGCGCTAACGTCATATTTATTGACAAAGACTGGGCTGAGAAAAACAAATTACCAATGAAGCCCTTGTCACGACCAATTCCGGTCTACAATGTGGACAGAACAAAGAATTCCGCTGGATCTATCATGCACTCCGCGGACCTAATTATTACATATCAAGGTCACCAGGAACAAGTATTGGCAGAAGTTACCACCCTGGGAAAGAATCAATTAATCCTAGGATATTCTTGGCTTAAACGCCACAACCCTGAAATTGATTGGGCCAAAGGGACAGTAAAGCTTAATCGATGCCCAAGATCTTGCCAAATGCTCTCCAATCATGCTACCTTTTTGGCCACACTTGATAAGGAAGAACAGGAACAGGCCTACACGGCTTATCACTTACGTGCTGCCACAGAACAACCCGTTAAGTCTGACAAAACTGCAGAGCAGTTAGTGCCAAAACAGTTCCACAAATTCCTTAAAGTATTCCATAAAGGAGAAAGCGAACGCATGCCCATACGAAAACCCTGGGATCATGCTATAGACCTTAAGGACACGTTTAAACCTAAGAAAGGATGCATCATACCCCTTTCTGTCACAGAACAGGAAGAAGTCGTGGCGTTCATAGATGATCAACTTAAGAAGGGTTACATAAGACCCTCCAAATCCCCTCAAACATCACCGGTGTTCTTCGTTCCAAAGAAAGATGGTCGAAAACGGATGGTACAGGATTACCGATATCTTAATGAACACACGGTCAAAAACAACTACCCACTGCCACTCATTTCACAGTTAGTTGATAAGCTAAAAGGGGCTAAATTATTCACCAAAATGGATCTTCGATGGGGATACAATAATGTATGCATCAAAGAAGGTGACAAATGGAAAGCAGCATTCGTTTGCTTCAGAGGAGCATTTGAACCCCTCGTCATGTACTTCGGATTATGCAACTCCCCAGCCACATTCCAAGCGATAATGAACGAGATATTCGCTGATATGGAAGCAGTTGTGGTTGTCTACATCGATGATCTCTTAATATTCACCAAAGACAATGACAAGGAAAAACACGACAAAATCATGTTGGAAGTTCTTCATCGCTTAGAAGAAAATGATTTATTTGTCAAGCCAGAAAAATGTACATTCCACGCCACGGAAATTGAATTTCTAGGCATGTTCGTGGGACAAGATGGCATTAGAATGGACAAATCTAAAGTAAAAGCTATACTGGAATGGCCTGCACCCAAGACAGTGTGAGGTGTCCGTGCTTTCCTCGGACTAGCAAACTTCTATCACAGATTCATCAAAGATTTCGCTAAAGTGGCTAGACCACTCCATGATCTGACGAAGAAAGACGTAAAGTTCGCATGGGGAAGTCCACAACAAGAAGCGTTTGATATGCTTAAACAAGCATTTACCATGGCATCTATCTTGGCTTACCCAGATAACGATAAGAAATTCCGGCTAGAAGCCGATTCATCAGAATTCGCAACAGGAGCAGTGCTCTCTGTTTATGAAAATGACGAGAAATGGCATCCGGTCGTATATTTCTCTCATGCCCTTAACTCCACAGAAAGAAACTATCCAATTGCTGACAAAGAAATGCTCAGCGTAATACATGCATTGGAAGTCTGGAGACATCACCTTGAAGGTGCAAGGCATGAGTTTGAAATATGGAACGACCACACCAATTTACAATTCTTTATGACGAGACAAGATCTCAATCATCGCCAAGCGTGATGGTCTCAATATTTATCTAGATTCAACTGCATATGGGTACATAAGGCTGGAACCATGATAGGAAAAGCCGACGCCCTATCTAGATGAGAAGATCACCTTGAAGGGATCGAAGATGACAACAAAGGAATCATTGTTATCTCCCCAGATAAGATCAGACAGACACTTTTGATCTCAGATGAAGGGGTCTCCATTAAGCAACGCATTTTTAATGCAACTATGTGCCTGATGGAAACGCAAACTCGAAAGGTACTCAATAAAGAAAAACTCGAAATTCATGATGATGGTCTACTGTACGACCAATACAAAAGAATCTACGTCCCGGATACACCCCAGTATCCACTCCTATGCATGGAAGTCACAAGACTCCACCACAACACTCCAGTTGCTGGTCATCCTGGATACGACAAAACTATAGAATTACTGCAGTGCAGTTATTGGTGGCCAGGAATGGCTACTTACGTTAAAGATTATGTGAAACATTGTGACAGGTGTCAACATTTCAAAGGATCAAATCAGGCCCCGGCTGGTCTACTTCGACCTTTAGAAGCACCTCAAATTCCATGGAAACACATTTCCACAGATTTCATTACAGACCTTCCCAAGTCTTATGGATTTGACGCGATCTTGATGGTCGTTGATCGCTTCTCAAAGGAAGTCGAATTTATACCCATGCATAAGACATGCACGGCCTTAGACATGGCCAAACTCTATCTAAATTATATTTGGAAGCACCACGGACTTTCTAAATCCATCATTTCTGATCACGGACCTCAATTCACATCAGCCGTAATGCAAGAGCTTTGTAAGCATCTTGGTATAGACTGCCGTCTTTTCACAGCGTTCCACCCACAAACAGATGGGCAGACAGAATGAATGAATCGTGAAGTCCAACAGTACCTTCGCATATTCACGGCAGAACAACAACATGAATGGGTCGATTGGCTAGCCCTTGCCCAATTCTCATATAACTCTAAATGTAACGCTTCTATGAAGAAGACTCCCTTTGAAGTAACATGTTCATATCATCCAAGAATGGGATTTGAACAAGGGACGTCTAAGGCACCTGCCGCAGAAACATTTGCTGAGCAAATGAAAACTGTTCTAGAAGAAGCTTACAATAATATATTAAAAGCACAAGAACGGATGAAGGCTAATGCCAATAAACATGCCATTGGAGACAAAGTTTGGCTCTCCACAGAAAACCTTCGCTTGACGCGAGCATCTAAGAAACTTTCTGAATGATGGCTAGGACCTTACGAAATAATTGAGTTGATGGGACCAAACGCAGTCAAGCTACGCTTGCCTTGTTCAATGAAAATCCACCCCGTTGTCAACGTATCCCGAGTTAAACCTTATAAAGAAAGATTAGATGGTCAAGAACCATACTGACTGGGACCCGTGCAAGTCACAGAAGATAGAGACAATGAATGGGAGGTGGAATACATTGTAGACTCCCGACTCAAAGGTCGATGTCTGGAATATTTAATTCACTGGAAAGGCTACGACGACACGGAACGAACTTGGGAGCCAAGAGCCAATCTAACACACGCGCAAGACGCTGTGAAAGAATTTCATCAACTACACCCAGCAGCCCCACGTGTCATAAATATTGACAAAAGCCTATTCTCTAAATTATTCGAAACATACAAAAATCAAACCAACTTAACACGCCCTGCTGAAATACCCTTTAATCACCTGGAATGCAATTCATAAGGAGGGGATAGTGTTACAAACGCTCTTTTTGCAACATCGTAACTTATTCAAACACCAATTAAAGCTCCTCTGCAATGAGGTTAAACTAGCCACTCAAGTCTAATGCTTGTTGCTAGGCTTGCAGTTCAAATCAATTACCCCAAAGTTACGACGTCACGACTCCTTTACTCTTTCATCCGCTAAGTCCAAACAATACCTGCTCTAAATACCGCTGATACTTTCACGACTTCACGACAGCACGATGCTTGACATCGTGTGATTTATGACTTGACGCTTTTGGACTAATTGAACTTTAATAGACAAAACCTAACTTTATTCGTACGCTTCCATTCCATGACTCATGCATTTCATTTCTGCTACCCTTTACCCTATGGCTATGCTCTATGCTTCTCTTCCATTTGATACGCCACACAACGTATGTTTTCCTCATTGTTTTAATTACCGCTTCACAGCCTTATGGCTGTCCACTTCTCTATTTGGATAACAGACCAAATAGGTACAAACATGTATTATAGTATATAAGGACCCGAATGTATGACCAAGGGATCCTCAGTCAGATCCTCTTGGGTTATTCCCCTCATCTACTCATTCTTAAGTCTAAGCTGCCTAGTGGTAACCTGAAAGCTCTAGTAGCAATTAGGGTTGTTTCAGTACTTAGATCTAAGATTCGCCCACAGACCCTGTCACCATATCATCACCAGTAAGCAGTGTCACTTCACCCCCTTCTTTCAACTGCTTTGTCAATGCTAGTGTGTTGGCCCATAATGAGTAACAACTAGCCACAAGAGCACAGCATAAGGAGGTCTGGTGAAATGCATAGATATGATGACCTTCCAGAATAGCTAGATCAGTCACTGAAAAGGAGGAGCCTCTTTCATTCCATGCTTCAGTCTCCCACAGAAAGAATTTCAGAACATGATGCATCTCCTTGGTCAGTAGTTCAACTTCCTCCCTCCATTGGTAAGCTCATGCTCTGGCCTTGCACCACTTGATGCACATATCTATGAGAGCATGTTTACAGTTCATTCAGTAAATGTACATGTGCATTCACTGACCTTCTAATATCTTCTGGGGGTCTACATTATTCCTTGTAGCATCATGTACATTCCATATCCAGGACAACTTTCGTGTGCCCTCCATCTCTCCATCAAGAAGGTCTGTCATCCTCCGAATATCTGTGCAATGTAGCAGATGAAGAGTAGAGCTCTAGCTATTTTTTTTCAGGATAGAGGAGAGCTTAACAAGAGCTGCATGGGTGTCCTCATATCTATACATAGCAGCATCAATATGAGCCTCAATCCCCTTTAGAGTATTGTGTACACAGGTGTTGGCACCTTGACCATGAAGGTTGCAATCCTTGTATTTGAGGATATAGCTTCTGATCCATAGGTCTGAGCATATGACACACAAAGCATTGTATACTTGACCATAATGGAGTCTTCATTCGACATCTTACAATTTTTGATCACAGGAAAGGGTGCTGCTAATCGCAGATGGAAGGAGCAGCTGGTATAATTCAGAGAAAATGATTATATCAGTGTTGGTGGACTTCTTTGCATGTTCAGCCATGAGAAATGAAAGAAAAAGGATCTGCAACTTGACCCAGCCATCAATTCATCACTGAAGGGTATTGCTCTGCAGTGTGAGGTTGACTATTTGATTGTCTGTCATATGCAGTCCAGTGCCAGCCCTTTCATGTTTGAGACAGTGTCTAAGTTGGTCAATGAGCAAGGATTCACACAGAAAACAAGAGGAAATCTTACTGTTGTTTCTTCAATTCTAAGCCTATGCTAATCAGTACAGTTGCAGTACAATCTTCATGCAGTGGTATTATGTTTGCCAATTGTAGTTCTTCTACTTCTTCTTTTGCAAGTGCAAGGCAAACACTGGCCATCAAGATCACTGTATTGTTAAACCTAGCACTATGATGCCTTGTGTGAACTACAAGACAATGAGTTGTTGAAGCTAGGGATAACTACTGATCAAAGATGGTCTGATGAAGGAAGGAGCTCACAAAGAGTTGCAACATCCTTCAGACAGACAGATAATGCTAGATGAAATGGACAATAGATTCAAAGTAAGAAAAAAGCCAATACATGTGGTAACCTAGTCTTAAATAGTGATCGCTGATTTAGTGTAGGGCCAGCTCAGGTGAGATGTAAATGGAAAAGTACTACAGAGTAGTAATCCATAGTAGAATATGATGGAAAGACAGAGAACGATGAAGTGATAGGAGCTATGAGGCTGAGATAAGAGACTCGGCCAAGGAGTAAATGTCTATAACAAAGATGAAATGACAAACCTTCAGGAACTGATCTACAGTTGAATAAGATATGGATGAAATGAGATTATCAGTAAGAAATGCATGTAGATAGTAAGAATGATATCAAAGTGGATGGTAGGTTGTGCAAAGGAAAGAAGTGCTAGTGAAGAAGAAAGAAATATGATTGTAATACTGTATATGCAATTTAATATGTATGCACGACATTGTTACAATTTTATACCTTCATTTGCACTTGATGCTTGTATCCTTCACCTCACAGACAATCCACTTTGATATCTGAAGCAACTACAAACTAATAAACAACCCTATACAGGATTGCTAGTCGTCGATGTCAAAAGATAAGAGGATGTGAGAGAATAGAGGGTCGAATCTAGGAACTCCCCACTTGTAGTGATGAGTATCAGAAAGAACTAGATTGGAGACTTTGCGTCAAAGTTCCAGCTTTATATACTACATGGGGTTTGTATCTATTTGTACATGTTTGTGTATGTAAATAGTCTGTGTTTGGAAACATATATCCATAATAGGTAATCATAAGGCTGTACTTAATATCCATGCATAGGCTTGTGGCATATCTTTGTAATTGGCGGTAATTAATAACATGAATCACACACGTTGTGTGGCAGAATGGAAGTTGGGAAGCATGATGGACACGTTGTCTGTTATGATCATGGGAATAGAAGTCAAGGGACTTCTAGATGGTAATGAAAGAGAATCGTGACTTGAATGAGTGTGGGTTAAGGGTTTGTTACCCTTGATACATGACTTGACTTAGAGAAATAAAGTGAGTGTGCTTAATAAGCTGCTTAGTCAGCAAGCTTAGTCATTGTTTGTTGTGAAAAGAGTTAAGTCCCAAAGGACATAGTATTGCAATAGACAGCGTTTGTAACAGTATCCTTCAGTCAGAATATGTATCTTTCCTCATTTGTTTATCTCCTTTTGCCCTGAAACTCCTTGTCCTCTAAGACCACTTCCTTTTTCCCTTCTATTTCTGATGGTCGGAGTCCTGTAATGTGTGTGTGATGACAACAGACTACTTCTTCCAAATCTGGTTCTCTTTATATTGGGTTTATAATTCTGATTACCCTATTTCCTTCTCTCTCTTTCCATAGCATTCTATTTCTCCTTACTTAAGCATCATAGCTTGTCACTATTTAAAGCCATGCTTTTGTAGTAGTTGAATTATTCTCGATCTTCTACAATCTACCTTGATTGTTTCTTTGCTCAGTCTGTGCCCTCCTGTCTATATCACTGTGAGAATCTAAGCTGTCTAGCCAGCAGACTTGTCCTAGTTCTAGCTTAAACCCTTGTTCGCATATCATGCAAGCAATTGGCACTTTGTATGTTGTATCAATGTAACAGACATGAGAACAGCCCTGTATTCACTTTTTGCTCAGTACTCAAAAGAATTTGGCTTTGACTGGTCTTCTTCCCACTCTTGCATTTGCCTTTCCCATTGCTTTAAGTTAGTTTCATGTTCGACAGCGAGGAGTTGTTGTAGTTCATCCAGTGTGTGGTGGAGTTCAGCATGCTTCTCAATGGTGGTCTTCAGTTTCATGAGCATACTTACACCTACAGCACGTGAGGCACAACTCAGATAATCAAATGATAATAATAACATATGAAATTTTGTAATTTTAGTCCAGTTGGAGTGACCAAAATGATCATCCAAAGTATTATGCCTCAATCCAGGATCCATCTCCTTTGTGCTCATGGCTATAGGGTTTATATTGGCCCACCCTCTCTCTGGTGCTTCTCTGTCTATCTATCTGACTCCTGGTATGAAATTAAATGAGTACATGGTTTGGCATTCTCACACATGGGCAGGAAGGTGGAACTTTGATATGAAAAAAGAGACTGTTTTCATCTCCAGTGGAAGCTGCAGAGTGGTGGTATATTCAACATGCATGCTCACAAGTGCTTGGACCATTGGCATGTAATATTATAAGACATATTCAGTACATTGATACTGTTGTGATGCATAGCCAAGAAGAACAGATAATCCATATTGATGTACCTTCAACAATGCAGATATGGATCAACATCCTGAGACAACTGGTGTGACTGAACTTACTTTTTTCCCTTCTGGAGATCTCCAATGCCATTTGGCAGCTTCATGTGGTGATGTGCACAATCAATAGTACTAAGGCCTGTCATGGCCAAACCCTGGTTAGATTTGGTGTCAGCCATATTGACGGCCAAGTGTCCAGAACACATACTCTTCTACATCAATGCATCAAAGACAAGGAAAATAATAGTCAAGCCATGCACAAACCTCTTGTGCAGTAGTGGATATCTTAGATAAGTATGATTTGTATGAATCCTCTTCAACAAAGTAGCTCTAGCCTTTACTGAGGCTGGGATCAACACTGTCCTTCAAAACCTTCTTATGCTTGAGGCAGAAATTGGCATTGATCACAACAAAGAGTCTCCCTAGCCAGCTATCATGAATGTGAGTATATTGCACGAAAGCCATGGTAGTAACTTGCCATTTATTCCTCAGAACATTACTCAAGTCTCTAAATATATTCTTTCTGGATTGTGAACATGCAGGTCACAAAACAGTACAATCACCTTCTTCTATAGCATCAATTCTCCCCTCTATGAATGATCAACCTGCAAGCTTGAGCATTTTCAAATGATGCTATTCACATGACATCCTTAGGAATGCACTATAATGGTCCTATATATACATATATATCAACTTTCAGAGCCAATGAATATGAAGGATGACTTACCTTTACTTCTATAAGCCTGGTATTGTCTATGAGCTTGGCCAGTGCATTGTAGTACTCATAGACAGATACTTTTGACTTGAGAGAAATCAGATGGAACTGTTTGAGGATGCAAGACATTGCTGCTGTCTTTGGCTGTGAACTGGTTGCAGGAAACCAAGCAAAACAAAGTAACTGCTGGAAATGACTCATAGCACGTTCACAACTACAATAATAAAGAGAGACAGCATGAATCCCCATCATATCAATGACCACAAATGAGTCATCAAAATACTGTAGGGGGTTGTGACATGGTTGACTACAGTGATGTCCCAGTTGAATCTGTAGGCCAAGAGATTTGAGTGAGATAGATTCATAGAATTTACCATTCCATTTTTATTGAAAGAGTAGGTGACCAATCTGACGAATTTTCTGAATAGAACATACCTTGATGACATGAAGTGGGTTGTGTTCATGCACTTTTACAATGCATTCTTGACAATACAACTCTCTGCTAAAACACTCCTTGCACAGATAGCATGGTATCTCCTTGCCACAAAGAGGATATTGCAAGTTGATAGAATCACCATGGCCTTCTAAGCATAGTATTTCTTGAAGGTATACCTTGCAATCATTGAGCCAAGTTAACAAGGGGTGGTCCTGTGGATGAAATTAGTGAGGAGGACAGAGGGGCCAGTATCATACTGTACACTTGCAAGCCACTTGCCACAAGTAGCTTGAATAGAGGTGCAATTGTTGACATCCAGAGCAATTTCCAAGGGGGGAACATCTTCTTCAACAGCCATTAAGACTCCAGAAGGGCCCTGTGTCATGGACTGAGCTAACGGGATGACAAGGAATTGTTGTGTTTGAGAAAGCAAGCCATTGTGGTGCATCTTAATGGTCGTATGCTGTCGCTTGCATACAGCAGAGTTGTCACATGCAAGGATTGTAGTCACCAGTTTTTTAGCTCTTCATCAGGGTCATGAGAGAATAGGCATAGAAGGATTTCTTTCAACTGTCGAGCTGGACTGTGACATTGGATGTGCAGATTGGACAGAGGATTGGACAGAGTCAAATGAGCATAGACTAAGTATCTACTACTATAATATATCAGAATATTCTCCTTGGATGTTTAACCACTGTTCCAGAGAGAGGAACCTCATTGAGAGACCTTCTAGGTCTTTTTGGTGAGTGCTGTCCTTGAGATGTAAGTACCAAATTGTAAGTTGAATGAGCAACTCACATTCTCTTTTTTGACTTCTTGATCCTCCTGTGAAGGTGGGTCCACTAGCAAATGAAGCTCATCTGAGTTGGAGTTGATTGGACAGGCTTGTGCCCAAGGTTGGGAAAATGAATCCATGGATATATCAAAGGTCTATACATGGCGATTAGACTAGGAAGGTGTCAGGAAGTTGGAAGAGTGAATCTCAGACTCACCACCAGACCATTACTATCATGGTCATAAGTAAGCATGAATGACCACAGTGCCATATCATGTGGCAGAGCTACTTTGACAGTGTGGGCTGTGGCATTGCTGGACATCAGAATTGGAGGATGGCCTTGAAAATAGAGGTTACAAGTTGTTTAGGTAAGCAACAAAGGGAGTAACAGTGAGATGACAAGCCATGGTATAAATATTCACTGATCAGCATTTATATATTTGACAAATGATGCAAACAATCAGAAGCTGTATTTCTCTGACAATGTTACTGTTACGTTTTCCCCTATTCCTAGCCCCTATACTCTTTTTCCTCACATAATCAACGTCGTCCTCGCACTCCAAGACTACATTCATCCTTGTCCATGATCTAGAACCTCATATCTGTGTTCCCATCCTTGTCTACTCATGGCCTTCATCTGAACTCCGTCTTCGTGTGCTCGTCCTTGTTTCACCATGGCCTTATAGGCATGCTTGTATTAACATCTCGTCCACGTCCTCATCCTCATCCTTGTCCTTGTCCTTCCCCTCATCCTTGTCCTTGTCCTTCCCCTTGTCCTCAGCCTTGTCATCATCCCCGTCTTCCTCGCTACCTGTCAACGTGTATCAATCTTCGTCCATCACGGACTTCTTCGGACTCCATTCCACATGTAGCTATCTATTGCCTCGTGCATACCTTGCTTCCTCTTGTCCTTGCTTAGTCTTCATGTGAGTACCCTTATGGTCACATGAGTACCTTCACAGTCAGGAACCTTCTTCTTCCATGTTCCATGACTTTCTATCTCATTCCATGAGAACCCTTACAATCTCTCGGGTTCTTCTTCACTGTTCCATTACATTCCATTGTATTCCATATCATCATGTGATCCACTTACTCAGCGTATCGCCCATCCCTACTTATACCCGCCTATAGCTCTATTCCCGTTTCCCCAAGCTAGAGCTCCCTTCAGAATACCTTTCCTGTATTCGGTAGCTTATTCAATACTAGCTTTCCCTCGTGTCCCATCTCCTAGGTGTCTTTGCTCTCCACATTGATTGAGTGCTCCCTGAACCCTTGGGCTACCTTCGTGGTAGTATCTTTCCTCCTTGTTAAGTTGTTGCTCATCACATGACTTCTGTGTACATTTGTCGTCATTGCTCTACTTGCATGACACCTCCTCATCATTGTTGCCTTAGTCGCATGACTCCTCGCTCATCGTCCCTGTCTTCCTTCAAAGGGCTTTGCTTGTCCCTATCCAGGCCAAGCTTAACAGTTACCAAGATCTCAGAGTTACATGCACTGGTAATGTGTCACTGAGCTGAGTTCCAGAATTACGCATGCACAATCTGAGACTGCACTACAGCCATGAAGTATTATTGCACTCTGCTTTTAGTATATGAAGTACGTCCCATAGACCAGCAAATCTGTGTCCGGAGATTGCTGCAAATTCTGTAAGCTTCTTGTGGTTTCCTGCCACCAGTTCACTGCCAGTTCCTGACATCTAAGGCTTGTTCTCCAATTCAATGGGAGAATCATAGTGCAATAGGTCTCCACGTGGTCCTCGGGCAAATCTCTTTCAAGTGAAATATATAACCTTCATGTTTATTGAATATCGACCACATCAATGAAGCTACTATTCCATGCCATTGATTGACATGACAACCCCCAACCTGGATCTTGGTAAGCTCAAATCACATCACATTGCTGTTACCAATAAAGTATCTCCAGCCACTGTGCTTCACCTCCTTGACAGCATGATCCTCACTTCTGAAGAGGCCAAGAGAGTTACTGATGCCATAAGGCTCATTCATGTTTGTGAGTATATTTGTTATAGTCCTAATGGTGAGTTCAACATTCAACATTCATCATTCTCCTCATACTTACTCTAACATTCTAGTCATACATGAGGTGCCAAACTTACCACTTTCTACTATCGAGGTAAACGGGAGTATTATATACCAGAGAACTTACAAAGGTGTTACTTTTGATGTTCCAAATCCTGACAACTTCAGCGGGCCCTTCTATCTTGTAATCAGAGGTTGATGAATTGAGATCTTTGCTGGCTTGTATACCTTTTTTCTTTTCACCCACTGATTATCAAATTTGACTTTTATTTAGATATCATGTCACCCCTCTTGTTTCTAAGGTTATGATGTCCACTTGCATTTGTGTCATATCTCCAAGCAATGGACTTATTAAAATGGCAGATGCAATTGATTTCAAAGCAGTCCTGCCTGAGAGTAATGTAGTAGCTAAATAGGTATAACATCCAAGATACTTTGATAGAACAATCAACAGTTTTTATGGATCTCTGACAGTGATCTGGTGCCTGACAAGGCATGAAACTGTATGTCCTCAAGAGAATGGACGATATCTGCAATCCAATGAGATGTTCTCTTCACCTGGTGTAATTTCCCTCTGACACCCTCTGACTGTAGAACCTCTGAGTGCATGGATGAAACCTCATCCCTCAGTACTTGTACTCTCTGGAGGACATTGTGGAGCTGCTGAAGTGGAGCCATCACTAGTGAAGTATGCATGATACTGTGAACAGTAAGGTCAAGGAATGATACCAGAGAGTCATCCACTGTGACCATCAGGTCTTTCTCTAATTCATACAAGCCATGCTGACAGCTATGAATTGTTCAATTGCAGATGCCATTAGTATGCAGTGCAACACTATCCACTGAGCCTGCCGGTACTTCACTTTATTTCTCAGGCTGATCTCAGTGCAATTCCTACCTAAGTAAACACATTAGTTTAGAATCATTTAGAAGAATCATGCTCACTTTGCATAGTATGTCTTGCTGTAAAGGTGGTGAGCTTGCAACTTTTTGGCTATAGTGTGATAGAGTCTGGGTCAGCCCATGAGTGTTGTTGAAGGAGTAAAGGAATGCATGTGTGACATTGTGTCACATACTTATAATACTTCTGAGTTTTATGTGAGATTTACTACATGTTTTCATGATATTGAGTGATTTTCACAATGATACAGATGCTAACAGTCATAATCCATGAGGTTAAACCATATCTCTACCCTTCTAACCAAATAGTTCATCAGTGACTGTTGGTAGCTAGACGCTCTGGCAAAAAAATATGGATCTGCTTGTGCTGCATGTGCAGTACATGCTTATCTGATAGTCAGCTACTTTATGAAGTGAATAGCACCGAGCACAATTTCTAAGCCTTGTATAGCAAATAAATGTAGAGGACTAAGTATACATTCTTGTCCACATCTAAGCAGCTTTGTCATGCAATTGTCACAAGTAGCTTCTAACTCAAATGTTTCAAGTGTGCAGAACAGAGGCTCATCATACAATTTGGATAACAAGATCTGAGATGATGGCATCAATATACCTTTTGTGATCATATGTCCTACAACATGTTATAGCAGTTACACTATCTACTGCTCTCATCTGAAGAACATTTCAGGATGATGACTACTGCCATGAAGTACTTTGAGCCTTGATGAAATTCAACTGAGCTAGGAGTAACAATGCTGATAGCGAGATGCAGGACCCAGGCATGCAACCATGATCAGTTGGTTCATATTAGTTCTATAAGGAAGTAGCCTCAAATGGACCCATTATTTTGGTGTCAGAAGTATAAATCCATTGTGGTGAGTATTATGTAGTTAATTTACAATCTCATTCAGGCAGTATTGCTATCTCTGGCACCAGGCCTTTTCTCGTTTTATTAACCTCTTTCTGTACAGCATTCATACTATCATTTGCACCATGGCACCTCAGAAATGGACTACTGACAAGCAGACACAGTTCCTATAGAACTGGCTAGCACAGTACATGGAGTGCACTAAGAAAAAGGCCTATCACAACTTCTGGCCCCACATCTACAGTGCCTGGTTTGCCAAGTGGCCAGAATGCACTGTTTAGTTTCCTATAGTAGATGGTGCACTGACAACAGAGCAGGAGGTGATGCTCGAACCTGCTGTTGAGGCACATAAGAAGGTGAGTGACTACAATCTGAATGCTTCAATGCTTATTGATTGTACTGAAGCAAATCTATACTTGATTCTGCTGGCATACCAATGCCTTGTGCAGAAGACACATGGAGAAGAAGACATCAACTGTTTTCTCTCAGGCACTTGAACTCCAAAGCAGATGTAGACTATCCAAATTTAAACTCTATTCTCTAGAATACTACGAGAAATGTATTAAACCACACATCAATGCTGAGATGGAGGCTGGTAATATCAAGACTTGAGGAGAAGCCCTTGCTGTCTCTAGAAAGCTATCTAAGATACTTCTCACAGCCAAAGATGATAATGTCCAGGAGAAAATCAAGAGTATGTACAATTCACAGGAGCAGTGTACTCACAAACAGCATGCATCTGAACTGTCCAATCCTGCTGTGATTCAGCATTGTGTTATTTGAACTTAGGACAGGAAAGTACTAACAAAATTTCAGGGCTATTGAGGACCTCCCTCTTACCCTCACACACATTGCCAAACTGATAAAAAGTTAGACTCGCTGGGCAGTCTCATTCTACTATGCAGGGCCAGACCCATTAAGAAACTGGGAAATATCGTCTCTCTTGTAAGTTTGTCACCAGTAGTCTGAACAAATACTCATGAACACATATGAAATAGATGCCATCCCAACGAGACATCATAGGGTCACTCTTTCGCTTACATGTACCCTAAAAAGGACAATATGACCCTCTCATCCTTCCAAAGCTTCACAGAACTACTATTCTATAAGTGGTGCAGTGATGAGTGATGCTGTGGTAACTCACTGTTAGATCTAACACTACGATACCTTGTGTGGAATACAAGGTAGCGAGTTCTTGATGTGAGAGGCTAACAGACTCAAGGAGATTCGACTAGGGGAGGAGCTCACGAAGAGTCGCAACGTCCCTTGCCAAATAATATGCTAGGTGATAGACACAATAGATTCAAAGTAGGGAAAAAGGATTACATGTGACTATCCTACGCCTTAAGTAGTGATAGCTGATTTGGGTTAGGGCCAGCCCAACGAAGACAAGAATAGTAAGTAATGCTGTGGATGAGCTAATCCGCAGTAGAACAAGATAGAATGTAATGGAACAAATGAAACAAGGGAACTACGAGGCCGAGACAAGAGACTCAGCCAAGGAGTAATTGTTTGTGCAAAAAGAACCAGATACAAACCTTCAGGAATTGATCATAAGAAAACAAGGTGTGGATGAATGGATGCTATCAGTAAGACATATCTGTAAGTAGGGCGAACCATTCCAAAGAGGATGGTAGGTTGGGCGAAGCATAGTAGTAGTAATGATGAAGAGAGAAATAAGATTGTAACACTCACCCTTCTCGTAAATCACCCAGCTGCAGAGATGCACAAGCCTGCTCCAGCTACTGCTGAGCTTATCAATAAAGGTGCTGAGAATGAGTTACATGCATCAGAAACCACCACTCCTAAACCTGATGCATCTGAGTCCAACATAGAGACCAATGTACCCAAAACCAAGGATGGTTCCACTGACAGTAGTTCCTTCTATGAAAGTAGTGGTGTTGAGGATGAGTTGGACGTCAGTGAATCCTTTGCTGATGATAGTGAAGCTGGAATGGATAGTGGAGAGCAGAAAGAGGACAACGACTTGGACATCCCACAGAATATGTTGATCAATGATGAGAATGAAATGGTGGATGAATCCTTGAATTGAACTGCCATCCAACTTATGCTTTTCCACTTTCAGGATAATGCATCACAGTCACTGTTCAGGGCATCATGTGAAGCAACTACAAACTAATAAACAACCCTATACAGGATTGCTAGTCATCGAAGTCATAAGAGTAGAGGATGAAAGTAATAGAGAGGTCGAATCAAGGCGCTCCCCACTTGTAGTGATGAGACACAAAAGAACTTGATTGGAGACTTTGCGTCAAAGTCCTGGCTTTATATACTACATGGAGTATGTATCTGTTTGTACTTATTTGTGTATGTAAATAGTCTGTATTTAGAACCATATATCCATAAAGAGTAATCGTAATGCTGTACTTAATGTCCGTGCATAGGCTTGTGGCGTATCTTTGTAATTGGTGGTAATTGATAACATGAGTTACATACATTGTGTGGCAGAATGGAAGTTGGGAAGCATGATGGACATGTTGTCCGTTATGATCATGGGAATAGAAGTCAAGGGACTTCTAGACAGTAATGAAAAAGAAGCATGACTTAGTAAGCTGCTTAGTCAGCGAGCTTAGTCATTATTCTCATGAAAAAGATGTTAAGTCCCGAAGGACATGGTATTGCGATAGGCAGCATTTGTAACATCGTGTGCCTCTCATCATGCATTATGGATGTTGGTTGATACATTACAGGTGCTCAGTCATGCATCATTGGATTCCTTTGATACATCATCTGTTTCAATGGATGCACCATATGTGGGTATTGATGCAACACTTGTGTGAAATGATGCATTATATGGTGGTGCACCATTCTCTAGCCATGGCATGCTGGTAAATTCAATCACCCTCTGCGATAGACTACTACTCATGTGCTTCAAGTCACTTGGTCTAGATGTTCACTTGACTAGTATGGGTTTCAGTTTCCAGCAAGCAGCTACATCACCACATCAATATTCTTTCTTCAATTTTGGCCTGGCTGCTAGCCTTATAGGAGCAGCATTTAGCAACATCCCATTCACATCATTGTCAGCTACAGTTATTCCATCATTTTCATACAACAACAGAGCAGCCCCCACAAATCTAAATGACTCTACCAGCAGTTCCTTGGACATGAATTGGGACTTTTCTGGACTTGATTTGAGCATCTTTGACACTGTACCAATGTCTGACAAGTGTTCTACCAGTTCATCCATTTCCAGGATCCATTTACCCATTCCAGTGATGCCTGGTATACACTTGCCTGCACCTCCCCCACCTAACCCAGTACTTCCATCTAGCCAGGGCCAGAATATGCCTCTTCACATCAATGTGATGTCTGATGTTCACTTGCCTGTACCTCCCCCACCCAATCTAGTACTTCCATCTGGCCAGGGCCAGAAGACACTTCAACATGTCAATGCATCTATTAATGACAAGCAATGTCCCAAACCTAGCTTGGAGCAGCACAGATTGACCACACAGCCCAAGGTCACCTTGACCAAAGGATCACAGGGAGTATCTGAAGCTCGTTTCTTGATAGATATGGGTATCCAAGCAACAATCCTCACAAAGACCAAAAACAAGAGTGTAGTCAATCAGCCCTCCATTGAGGGTGAACAAACACCACTCCCAGCCAAGACTAGCACAGTGGCACTGACTGTAGGTTCATCCTATACTACTGCAGAACTCCATGCCTCAAAGCACATTCCTGTTAAATCAAAATGAAATGAGCTTTCCAATGCAATTGGAACTAATGCAAGCTGCTTCGCCAATGCAAGTAGCCTGGGTGATGGAGACCAGAGAAAGCAGACAGGTGTCACCATCCCAACCACTGCAACCAAGTCAGTCAATCTCTTTCATCACTGAGTTTTTATTAAACACTCTACAACTGAAACAACCCTAATTGCTACTAGAGCTTTCAGGTTACCACTAGGAAGCTTAGACTGAGAGTCAAATGGAAGTAGGGGAAAACCCAAGAGGATCTGACTGAGGATCTCTTGGTTGTCAATTCAGGTCCTTATATACCCTACTACATGTTTGTATCTATTTGGTCCATTATCTAAATAAAGGATGAATAGCCATAAGGCTGTGAAGTGAAGATTAAAACAATGATATAGGCATGAGTCAGATGGCATATCAAATGGAAGAGAAGCATAAAGCATAGCCATAGGGTAAAGGATAGCAGGAATGAAATGCATGAGTCATGAAATGGAAGCATATGAATAAAGTTAAGTTCTGTCCAATAGAGTTCAATAAGTTCAAAAGCGTAAAGTCATAAGTCACACAATGTCAAGCATCGTGCTGTCAGGAAGTCATGAAAGGGTTAATGGAGTTTAGGGCAAGGTTGATTCAGACTTAGCAGTAAAAGGATCAGGGAGGTCGTGATGTCATAACTTTGGATTAATTGATTTGAACTGCAAGTCTAACGACAAGCATTAGACTTGAGTGACTAGTTTAACTTCATTGTGGAGGAGCTTTAATTGGTGTTTGAATAAGTTATGATGTTGCAAAAAGAGCATTTGTAACAACAACATAGAAAGTCGAAAAAGTAGTCATCCTGTTGTCATTCCTTATTTTGTAGTTACCAGAATGTATCACTAAATGTGTGTCATGCTCTGAGTCATCTTGGCAAATATATGTTTTATGTCCCTCAGGCTGTGATTTGTAATCCAAATGTCCAAATGTCCAAATGTATGCATTACAGGCACTGAATGTATTATAGGCTTATGTAGTCTATGCCAAGTCCCAAGTTCTGAGAGATCAGACAGCAATGAAAGATCCAGTGAAGCAGGCAAGGACTACTGGCCATGTATCAATCACGTGACATTCAGGTCCCCACAGTGAGAGCAGAGCAACAAAGAAGAGCTATTTTGTATATGAAAACTACTAGCCCAGACCAAGTGTCCATGGATGGCATCAGAAGTCGCACTGCAATTGATCAACACTAGCATCAAAAGATCGACAGGAATCCACCGCCCACCCACCCACCCTGCCCAAAAGCACACATGCATGAGCAGCAAGTGGTAGTAGCCATTTAGAGTATGCCGTGATGCATTTCGAGTGATTGAATGCATCATTTCATGCATCTGACTGATGCATGACTGATGTATGGTTGGATATTGTCCCCTACCTGTAATATAATTGCATCACCCTTCCATTACAACAACATTAGCAAATTCCAAGTTAGCTGCACAGTACTGTGAGACACTGTACAGTATGTGTCAGTTGCCACAGAGTGACAGAAAAGTCCCCCTCTGTGCAGAGAACTAAAAGTGCTTAAAATTGATTTATTTTCATTGTACTACAATTTTATCCTAGCAAAACTACACTGTAAAAGTCTGTGATGGTCTGTAATAGCCTGTGGCTCTGTGAGCTCTGTGCCTAACTAGATAATTTGCTGATGAATAATGGGAAGTTGCATCATTTTGACGTTATAGCCTGATTGCATACACATCAAAATGGTTATCTGCAAACCAGACTTCATAAACATCACTGTTGGTGGATCTGGGACTCCATAGATTGGTATGGTGAGTGTTCACTTCCTCAAAATACTCTGGCATGAACTTGACTCAACGTTCATCAAGGGCAAGTGCATGTCAAAAATGACATGCATTTGTTATGGATGCAGAGGTGGTGATATGGACATCTCTCTTGATCAAACCCAAAGAGGACACTGTATCCCTGGTCAAAATCAGTTCATAATACTACAAGAGTAACGATAAAGGTATTCAACACACCAGACCCCTACGAAGTGGATTCTCATGCTGTCCCAACAATGATCCTTCTTGAACTGTATTGCCTCATTTCTTATCAAGGAGTCATTGGGATTGATGGAAATGTAATGGCAATAAGCCCTGTTGCGATATACTTGTGAAGTGCGGAACTCGTGCGAAATGACAGTGGATACTGACTGTTCAATTCGTTCCTGCTTCACCTCCTTCACTAGACCAACCTGCGGCAAATGTCAGTTCGTCAATATGACACATGTCATACATGCTCACCTCATGAATCATACCAGCAAGTGCCCGCACTTGATATGCCCCTCAGGAAAACCCTACAAGGATCTCGTCGCCATCTGCTAGAACCAGCGACAAACTTGGACACACCAAATAAATACACTTGGGCCCCCTTCTGGTAGGTTTCTGCTAACCAACGGTACGCTTGCATCACGTTTTCCTCCACATTCCTGTGCAAATGATCGCATCATCGTTGAAAGTGTTATTTCTCTGGAATGAACCAGGCCAACGCCATTTCAAGTTCTCTGTAGATTGCTTTCCTGACGCGACTAGGCATAGTTAAACCATGGACGTCATATCCGCCGATGCCCTTCAAGTA
>JBBPTP010000373.1:0-19078 GCA_038094195.1 Pulveroboletus aff. carminiporus | reverse complement strand
CCTCACTCCCTCCGAGATCGCTTACATTCTCGAGCACAGCGAATCCAAACTCGTACTTGTCGACTACGAATACTTGCATCTCATCCCCAACACCAACGTTGCTACCATCGTCTGCCACGATACCGGCAAACTCGGGGATCCATACGAAGACTTTCTCTCCGCCGGTCGAACGTCCAGTTCCGAGAGAGGCTGGGCTGGGCTTGATGCAGAACCCAACGAAGACGCCCCTGCTGTCTTGTGTTACACGTAAGGTCCCCTCCCTGACATTGCTTTGGCATCACACTTTTGCTAAAAAAAACTCAATCCCAGTTCGGGCACTACGGGTAGAGTGCGCTCGGACATCCACCTTCCTCTATGATCGTCTGATGTCACTTTAGCCTAAAGGGGTCATCACTACACTGCGGGGTCCGTGTTCCTGCCCTTTCGGCCGTCTGATTCGCTGTTGAATTCGCGTCCCAGGATCCTACCTTGCAGCGGTGGCCAACGCTTCCGAAGCGAGGTAAGTGTTTGCCCTACCAGCCAGACAACGAAGCCAATGCATCCTCGAGAATCAACTCCGAGTCTTGCTACCTATGGTATCGCTACCTTTCCCCAACACTGCGACGAAGTGACCCCGTTTCATGTAGGGTCCTCCCCATGTTCCATGCGGCAGGGTGGACGTTCCCTTGGGCCAACGTTTTTGCGTGTGCGACCCAAGTATGTCTTCGTCGCACAAGTTTTGATTCTTGCCTCCGATGCCTCCACGCAGATCACCATCCGACAGGTCGACTATCCCCTGATCTGGAAACACCTACTTAACTCCGGTGTCACGCACTACTGCGGTGCACCAACCGTCCAAGTCTGTCTCTCTTTCAATCAATCACCATCACATAACATACCCGACTAGATTGGAATCGTCAATGATGCCTCCAAGCAGCCTTTACAGCATCCCGTTTCTGCCATCGTCGCGGGATCCGCACCGACCGCCCACCTGATCGGTCAGCTTGAGCAAATTGGAATCAAGCCTGTTCATGTATACGGCCTCACGTGAGTCTTCCCTTCCCTATCTGTCTTGCTGTTTGACTGGCCGCCGTGTCAAGTGAGGTGCGCCGCTTGGTCACTTTGTAGCGACCATGCCTTATTTTGGTCGCAGACTTATGGTCCATTCACGCGGTGCTATGATCAACCTGCTTGGGCATCACTGTCTCTGCAAGATCGTGCAAAGCTAATGGCGCGCCAGGGACACAGCTTTGCCACCGCTCAGAACGTCCGGGTTGTGTACCCTCCAAGACATGAGAACGATCAAGAACTCATTGACGTCCCCAAGGATGGACGTACGGTGGGTGAGATCGTGACGAGGGGCAATATCGTCATGAAAGAGGTGCGAAACTCCATTCGTCGAGTTTACAAACGTTGATGCGCATCTCTTGACAGTATTTCAAAGATCCCGAAGCTACCCGCAAAGCCTTCAGAGGAGGGTACTTCAACTCTGGAGACCTTGCAGTGATGCATCCCAATGGCGTCGTACAGATTATGGATAGAAGCAAGGACATTATCATCTCCGGCGGAGAGGCGAGTATGGTGATGTCGATTCGTTACTGCGGTGTTTTATATTTTGATAGAACGCATCGAGTCTCGCCATAGAACTCGGTAAGGTGCACCTTCTCCCATTCTATTATTCCGACTCACAGTGTCAAGAACTTGCAAGCCACCCGCATGTCCTCGAGGTGTCGGTAGTCGCGAGACCCCACCCCAAGTGGGGTGAGCGTCCAATGGCTTTTGTTCTCCTCCGACCAAAGTACGTTCAAACGTGGGCTGGGAATCATGAAGGATTCGAGGTGGAGTTGAAGCGCCATGCACGCAATCTCTTGCCTGGATTTGCCTGCCCCGAGTGGGTGCAAGTGGTTGATAAACTTCCGGTAACCATGGCCGTCTCGATTCATCTCGACATATATTCATGCCCAGCATTAATAGAAAACATCCACTGGCAAGATCTTGAAAACTGATCTACGAAAGATAGCTGCGAAACTGTGAGATAGATAGTCGTGAATGAGAGATAGGTATCATAGGTATCTGCGAGCGTGTGGGCGTGATGAATTTAGAGTGAACGACAATGTGGAGAAGGCGAGTGTCAATCTAGGAAAACAGTGGTCATAGAAACACGCCTATACGTCCGGACGGAGTCTCAGTATCCTAAAAGCGCCACCATTGCGCTCGCATAGGTAAAGGTCGTCCCCAGTGCGTCCAAGAAAGATGATTTCATCAGCAAATTCTTGATCACTGTCATTCATAGATGTAAAATCGGCTTTGGACGGTGGTTTGGCTGAGGGGTAGCTTGCTTTCCTTCCCAAATAACCGGTTTTCGCCTTCGCGGACAGGGCAGAACCGCCGGAGGAAGAATTGATGGGTGTCCCAATTTTCCAGACAAAAGGTCCTCGTCTGTTGATGCTTGAAGGGGGAGGAAGAAAGTAGGGCAGGACCGTGCGCGACTCGTCCGCTGGTTTGAGCAGCGCGTCGCCAAGGTCCATGGCTTCCAGACCTCCTTGGCGCATAGCAACGATCACAGATCGGTCCTTCACATCAAAAGCTTCAAGTCTCTTAATGTCACCCATTCGCGGAGCATTCGGTTTCGGATTGGCCTCGTCATCCACGCTCCACATGAATCTTCCTCTGAGCACGGAACGTCCACGAGCGTCAACGATAGACGTGCTGTGTCCGCCCCGGGAAGAGAAGAACAATGCCGGTGGACCAAAATGCCGGGGCTGAACGAGAAGAGAGATGGGTGGAAGTAACGGTTTAGCTGCGTCACAAAGCGGCGCGGAAGGTTGTATAGCTGAGAGTGGTGGGGCCGACCGGAACGGGTGAACTGGATCGACACATTGTTGTCTAAGGTCTCTGAGTAATATATACTCATTATCCTCCTCTTTGCGGACCGGAAGATCGGGTGGGAGTAATCCGTCTTTGTACCATGCTTGCATCAAGCTCGCTTTCCAAGGCCCTGGATTGTTGTGAATAGAATTTTGCAATATTGTCAAAGGACACGGCATACCATGGACAACACCTTTGGGGTCGCGATAGAACCATCTCGACGGAGGTGCCGGTGCTGGCGTGGGTAAACCAGGTGGATTAAATTGAATAGATGCAAGGTTCCTGCCATCCCCGTATGTGTCTGGTTCATGCTCAGCGCGGTAACCGAGAAAATCAGGATAGGTTGGGGGTATGATGTAGTCATCGGCGATAGTAGCAAGAGGAATCTTCGGCGCAAAGGACAACTGCTGGAAGGTTGTGTAAGGGCCAATTTGGGCAGAAGCAAGGGCAACCAGCTCTTCGGCATGCGCCAGAGCAGAATCGTGTGCCCCACTACTTCCCGTTGGTGTGCCGATAGGCTCGGGAAGGTGTGCGGCAGAGTTGTTGTGTGAAAGTGGGTCCTGACCAGATGGTACAGTAATACCGACGCTAAGATTGATGTTTTCTTCTTCTTCAAGAACTTGTGGATCGGTGTCAAAAAGGTCAGTTTGGCCATTTCGGATTTCCCTCACCCTCCGCCGAGCGGCTCTCCGTTCAGCGCGCCCAATACGGACTTCCCGCACTCTTACAGTCGCAGGTTCCAGCCCAAAAACGTTTTGTGAAAATACTAAAAATACCTCCACAAGGTCGTCACCTTGTAGTTGTAGTTCCAAGGACTTGGGAGAATCTGGAAGAATAAAAGTCCGAGAGAGGCCAAGGGCCGTCCTGTATGTTCCAGCGAATAGTTCCACCTTCTCACCATTCTCTCCGCAGAGAATGGCCAAGAAACTACCTCGACGTTAGAAGAGAAAGGGATTCATAGCGTATAGGCCATGCCTTTTTTTCTGTGTCTCGACCGCTTTAATCAAAAGGGACCCCTTGGTTCCCGGAAGTTTGACGTATTCAAGTTTCGGAGGTGGTACTTGCGGAATAGGTGATTGGGCATTCTTTTTCGAGTCCATATCAATGCTCTTGAGCACAAGCGTTGGGGGCCGATCATCTAATTTACGAGAACCAAACGCAGCGCTAAAAAAACGTGGAAGAAGGCGGTGCGATGGTACGGACTCCAGAGTGGAAGGAAGGGTGGGCATGGGTGGAATCGAGCTGGCATGTGTAGGGCGAGAGCCTCCAGAAGTGGACGGTCGAGGAGTAGGGTCGGTCGAGGTGGTTGATGGTCGCGTCCGAGTAGAGAATGAGCGTGCGAGAGGTCTGCCCTCGCTTTCAGGCATCGTCGGAGATGATGGTGACACAGGGGAACCCAAAGGTGAATCGTTAAGAGGAGATGACCTCATATCTTGAGACCCGGTAGGGTTGAAAATGTTTCCCAGAACGGACCAACGTCTCCTTCTCCTTTCTGGCCGATTGGAAATGCTGCGACTATGGGAAGAAAGAACATGCGGGAAGGAAGATGTCGTAGGGAAACTATCCCCGTCTACTACCGGAGCCGATGGATGAATTAGAATTGGCTCCTGAGCTTGAGTGGTGCCAACAGGAGGCAACTCGGGGAGCCTACTTTCCAGTAGAGCTTGAGCAAGCGTGATCCGTTCACCGGGAACGGCAGTAGTATCATCGTCATCTTCATCGGGATCTACAACAGCAGAAAATTGTTGCGGTCGAGTTTCGTAGGAAGTATGAGTGGCAGTACCCTGATTAATTGTGGAGGCTGAGGTATGAAAAGCCTGTCGGATAATCAGAAAGCCAGCTATAAAGTGAAGTTGATTTGAACACACAGGACCCGTGTTGTTACGGGAGATATTTAAATCGAGGTTTGGCGGACGGTTCCTCCGGGAGGGTTGCACAGGGTGGCTTCGCACTGGAAGTGCAGCGGTAGTGCCACCCATGTGATGATGATGGTCATCGTTCCTTGGAGGTGGAATAGAACTTGTCCTCTCATCCAATGCTTGACTTCCGCTTGCACCTGCGGTCAACATGTCAATAGCCTCGTCGTCGCTGGCTTCAAACCAGTCAAAGCTCTTTGATATGTCTGGTGCATTTGGAGCGGTGACAGTGGCCGCATTTGATATTGAAGGGGACAACGGTGAAACAGGAGGAACAACGACCAATGACAATGACGACCGTCTAGAGCGAGCAATGTTGACAGAAACTGAAGACTGCTGGTTTCGTAAAGGCGGACGGTTATCTGGTGCACTAGTGTAAGGAGGGGGTTGGCCTGCAGGGGGAGATGAAGAGAGTGGCTGAATCGTCGGTGGCCTCGGCTTCTTTGGCGTGACAGGACTCGAGATGGACGATGATCGTAAATTAAACTTGCTGTTTTGTTGCATGTCGGCAACTGGTGGAGTAGACAATGATAACTTGCCCCGTTTTTCTGACGAATCCCGCTGTTCAATACTCGAGTTACCGTGGCCTGCCTTCTTGGACTCTTCTCTGCGTGACCGTTCCCGTTCTCTGCGAACTTCAACGTCTATACGCCACTCCACTGCTTTCTTGACTTCCTCCAAAGCGTACACTCGAACGCCATCTCTGCGACCAGCTATAGCTACCAACACGCCACGATGCTCCATCACAACGACGCTTTTGAATGCGACCCTACGTACGAGAGCATATGGCTGAGGGGCTGGGGGCGAGACCAAAGGCAGAACATCCAAGCCTTGGGCGTGACAAAGGAGGAGATAATGTGGTGCCAAAAAGGCCCCATTCGCAGGGGGCGAACTGAAGTGGGAAGGCGTGAGGTCCGCGGTGACCGCAGATAACGAGAGGCCAAGTTCATAGAGGGTGGGTGGAAGTAGTGGAGGTGGAGGCGTAGGTGACCGGGCAGGTGCGGGAGAGGGCACCCTGGAACCTGCTTCGGACTGTCCTGGGACGGGTGTCAACGGAGGTTCTTCGGGAGGTAGGTGGGCGTTTGCCGAAATGGTGGTGTCGCGACGATGAATGAGGTTTGAGAAAAAGCCAGAGAGACGGTTGTTAAAGCGGAGTGGCTGGATCAAAGTTCAACGTTTGGGGCGCAGAAGAGCACAAGGAATTACCTCCATGTTCGAACGACGCCTGCCTGGACGATCTCTCAGGTGGTCTACGGTCACGCTGGACGACCGAGCGAGCAGCGGGTCGGGATGAGTTGTATGCGTGTCGGAGGGGGGAGATCGAGCGGTCGACGGACGCTGAGGGGTGGAGTGGAAAGTAGACACGTGACCCACTGGAAGGCTATGGATGCTGGCCGCTTCGGGAGGCTCCTGGGTGGGCTGGTGGAGAAGGGTCTGGTCGGTGGTGTCCAAGGGTGGGTTTGGATCCCTTGCCTCTCCGGCTGCCTGGTTCGAGGGGCCGGGATCGTCGTTGGAGTGGATGTCCGCTGCAAGCATCGTTCGCGTCTGTGCCGACACGAGGGCGCGCGCAGGACGGCGCAGCGCAGAGTCAGTGGGAGACGAAGAACCCACCACGGACAACCGACCCATGTCCTCCCCCCCACTGGATATTTCCCACGATCCAGGTCACATGACATGGTCACATGGCCCCATCAAAACGTCCCAGCAGCAGTTTCGTGCCGTGTTGCGCCATGTTCTCCCATCGTCTTCTTGCCCGGCGTTCCGCTCACCTCCGCAGATGTGCCCATACTGGTATCCCTCCGTTCACCCATCTCAACGCCGTCACGCACGATGACCTCGCTCACTTCGCAAAGATGCTCCCACCTAGCGCGATCCTTTCCACCCTCTCCCCAAACTCAAACTCACCCGACGACCTCGCTCCTTACAATGTAGACTGGATGGGAAAATACCACGGACAAGCAACTACTGTCTTGCGTCCCCGCACAATACAGCAAGTCAGTGACATCGTCAAGTTCTGTGCAAGTCGCCGTATTGGCATAGTTCCTCAGGGCGGGAATACCGGTCTCGTCGGAGGCAGTATCTCATTGCAAAAGGAGATCGTTCTCAGTCTAGGGGCTATGAACAACGTTCGCTCTTTTGACCCTGTATCTGGTAACTACGCAGATCCTCGTCCATATCCCGAAATGCATTCCTCCTGCCCTAGGTATTTTGGTCGCGGACGCGGGATGCATCCTCGAATCTCTCAGCGACCACATCGCCCCTTACAATCACATCATACCACTTGACCTCGGTGCCAAAGGCAGGTCCGTACTCCGTCACTTCCTTTTTCCCTGCCTCACTTTCCATTAAGTTGTCAGATAGGTGGGAACCTTTCCACAAATGCAGGTGGCCTCCGACTTTTGCGGTATGGTTCCCTTCATGGGACCGTACTTGGTCTCGAAGTCGTCCTTCCAGACGGTACGGTACTCGACCAGCTATCTACCTTACGTAAGGACAACACTGGTGCGTTCCCATATTGCAACGAGCCTTGCTGTCTCAGTCCTATTGTAGGCTACGACCTCAAGCAGCTGTTTATCGGTGGAGAGGGAACGCTTGGTGTAATCACTGGAGTATCAATTCTCACTCCACCAGCACCTCAAGCGTCCAATAATATCTTCTTGGCGTTACCGCACTTCAAAAATGTCCTTCCACTTTTCCAGACCGTCAAGCGGCAATTGGGCGAAATTCTGTCCGCTTTCGAGTACATTGACCGGACAGCCTATGATATGGCTCTTGACCATGGTCTGGGACCGATCTTAAATGCGGACGAAGTCGGTGATGCTCAGTGCTTCATCCTTGTCGAAACAAGCGGTGGGAACCAGGAGCACGATATGGAGGTAATCACGCTTAACCGTGTCGGCCGATCGCCACTGAACTCGGGGGACGCGACTATAATAGAAACTGAACAACTTGCTCGAAGGCTTGATGTCAGCTGACAGTCCCCTCATTTGTACCGGAACACTCTCACAGTCTCCGGGTCAATTCGCCTCGCTGTGGGCGCTAAGGGAAAGGTTGACAGAATGCGTGCAAAAGGAAGGGAAGCCGTACAAATACGACGTCTCTGTTCCTCTCGCGGTCTTTCAAAATGTTGTGGATGATGTCCGCAAGCATTTGATCTCAAAGGAACTTTATGGCGATCACGCAATCTCAAAGGTGATGGGATACGGACACGTCGGTGACGGCGAGTACTCTTGTACAGATTGCTTGGCTCGTCTTATCCTTGCCCTCTGCAGGAAACCTTCACTTGAATGTCATCGCCAAACATGGTTACCGTCCTGAGCTGGAAGCAGCTCTCGAGCCATTTATCTATGAGCTCGTTGGTGCGTTCTGATTTCGTGTTCTCCGTGAAGCTGATCATCATAAACGTTGCACAGCATCGCACAAAGGCTCCGTGTCTGCAGAACATGGTATTGGATCGATGAAGACAAGTGCGCTCCGGTACTCCAAGAATGACGTCAGTATAGAGTGGATGAGGAGAATCAAGCAAGTCTTTGACCCACTCAATATCATGAACCCTGGCAAAGTCTTACCCCCCGTGTGAGGCCCGATGTTGTATCCCACACCTTTTCTGTATACTGTTGCCATTCAAAGAAACGCATGTGAATGAACAAGTTCTGGTACGGTTCAGTCACGTGAGCAAGTGTCGGGAGCGGTGACTTCACCGATGAGCACATACACTCGCATTGTGACGGTCGATGACGTAGCCCTTAGAGGTATATAAAACGCCAGGAGTGACCGGTCTCGTCTTCAACGTTGAACTTCGACTACACCCTCGCACAATTTCTTGAAAATGGCAAATCTTGGAAACGTAGGTGCACCATGGCGATTCGAGCATCGTGCGCTGATACTGCACTCAGGTTGCCGGAGGTCACAGTATGCCCCAGCTTACGCACTAGCACTCACAACTTCTGACTGACGTCTGCAGAGGCCGCCGCGGTAAACCCCAATGTGTCTGAGGAGGCCAAAGCACATTCGAAGCAGGTCCTCCAGGAATTGGAAAGCCGCGGTGAGCTCCCCGAGCAGCAACGCGGTGATGAGGGGAAGAATATCGGCAATGTTATCGGTGGTCACAAGGTTCGCGGTCCCAGTGTATTGTTTGGTTCTCTGCTGACGTGCACACAGGCCGCATTGGAGAACCCCAATGTCTCGGAGGAGGCAAAGGGACATTCCAAACAGGTCTTGGAGGACATTGACGCTTGATTGTGTCGCGTGTGTACAATAGACGTATTGTAATGTTTTGTCAGCACAGTACTTTCATGCGAAGCCCGCGTTTTATTTTCTAAGCAAGATGAAGACGGGGTCACCAAGAACGATGCCAGCCATGTGCCGAAAAGAGCCTGTCAGCGATAACAACAGACCACCGAACGATGCGTATACGGTCCTGCGCAAAGCTTTAGTGCTAGTCCAACACGTGCTGGCGCTCACCGCACACTATCTCTCCCCCTCCGTCAAACTTGTACACCTACGTAGCTCGTTTACTCGGGCCTGCTCTCGCCATGATTTGCTCACCTTCCCGTACATCACATAGTCGTACTCTTCCTCTAGTCCTTTCACACCTTTCCCATCGGGCCTCCAGACGTTGCGATCCTTGTCTTCTACTTCAGCACTATCGCCTCCTGACGAGATCAAGGATGAAGCAAGCGCCATGGCAAAACTTTGACCCTCGGAAAGAGGGAACAGTTCGACGTTGTAGTCTAAAGTCATGTCCATGTCGTGATTTTTTGAACGGGCGTATAGCCGGGACACTAGCAGTTGGATCAGCAAGCTGCAGACCACTGCATTAGTCCCTGTACCTCTGTCGAATTTCTTTCCCTCCTTGTCGATCGCATTAATAGTGAATATATCGTCAAAGACAATGTTTGACGAGGCTGACGACATGACCAGTTCGAGTGGGACAGAGCGACTCTGGCTAAACCATTTAGTTCGTACACGTCAGTCTACCTCGGCAACTCGGGTCGCTCCGCAGCCCTCTGTCCTCCCTCCCCTGTATGTCTGGCTCCGGCCCCCCTCGTATTCTATTTAGGTGAGGGATGGCTACCTCAGTAAGATAATGTACAGCCTGGGATCCCTCAAATCTGCTGTCGCACAACACGTCCGTTCTGCGCACTCATCTACTCTGGCCGAGGTAGGTGGTGAACCATTTCTTCGGCCATCGGAGTCCACATGAACCTTTGCTCGAGTGCATTTTCAACTACAGTTGACTTGGTCATAATGTATATTGACGGGAGCCACTCACTGCCAATACACTTTGAGATATATACGATAGAAAAAGTTCCCACGTAGCGTGGGATGAACTACGCTGATTTCACAAAACCATGGGTATGTAACGTTGTCTGCTTTGCGTTTTTCATCTGTTCGCGGTAGAGCTCCCCACGGAATGCCCGAATGTAACGAAGGAACTCAAGGGAAGTATCTGCACCAACTCTCGAGATGAAGCCAGCCTCAAGTGTCTCGGCGAGTGCAATGAGTTCAGTGGTTTGCATCACTGGCCCAGAGTTGCCGTCTTCACTATCTGAATCCACCTCCACCACCTTGGCATTCTGAACTACCTCTCTCCGCTGGACTTCTGCGATGATAGCATCATCATCTTCAAATATTTCAGCTGCAGTGTCTGTGTTTTCGCGCTCCTCGTGAGGGTCCAGGAGTTCATCAATGGAAGGCAGAGTGCTGAAAATGCGATTTCGGTCCTTGAGAATCTCCACGGAGTTCTCTATGTCTTTCTCAAGTGCTTCAAGCTCGGGGGGCTTGGGGTAAGCAAGTTTGATAGTGAGGCCAGACTGCTGGCAGGTGGCTGACATAAGCTTCTCGACTGCTGCAGTTGCTTGTTCCACATCACCCTTGGCATCCATAACAGCTTTGAGTGCTGGATTCCAGTTGGATGCTTGGTAGCAACACCTGAGGTGTTGCTGCAATGCAGTTTCAACAAGTGGGAGGGATGTATTGCTAGATGTGAATTCATGAATAATGGTCCATGCACCTGGATCTGCATGAGCTGGGTGTGACGATGGGGCAGTCACTGATTGAATTTGAGTGTGATTCCAACAATGCTGGATGGTTGGGGGTGCAACAGAAGCTGTTACAATCCTATTTCTTTCCTCATCCTTACTTTTACTATCCTTTGCCCAATTTATCGTCCTCTTTGGAATGGTTCGCGTTACCTACAAGTATGTGTTAGTAATAACATCCATTCATCCTCATCTTTTTCTTCTATGATCAATTCCTGAAGGTTGGTATCTTATTCCTTTTGAATGAACAATTACTCCTCGGCCGAGTCTCTCGTCTCAGCCTCGTAGTTCCTCCTTCTCATTTGTTCTATTACGTTCTATTCCATTCTACTGCGGATTAGCTCATCCGCAGCTCCACTTACTATATTTGTCTTCCTTGGGCTGGCCCTAACTCAAATCAGCTATCACTACTTAAGACGTAGGTAGCAACATGTATTCCTTTTCTCTACTTGGAATCTATTCATCTCTTTGCCTAGTATAAATCTGTTTGAGGACGTTGTGACTCTTCGTGAGCTCCTCCCTCAAGTAGAATCTCCCTCAAGTCTGTCTAAGCTCTAGTGTCAAGACCTTGCCACCTTGTGTTCCACATAAGGTGTCGTAGAGCTAGGCTTAACAGAAGCCCAAGCGTTTGTTGCCATTGTCATTGCCTCACAGAGAGTGAGCTTCCAGATGTTTCTATTTCCAGCTTCGTCAAGATCAATGGCACACTGACAAAATTGGTGATGGTAATGGGCTTTGAAGCACCGGATGATGCCAGTGTCAAGAGGTTGGACGAACAGAGTAAGGTTTGATTCAAAAAAGATGATCTGGATATTTTGAGGGGTAAACGAGATCTTATGACCTGAGAAGTTGTTGATAAGCAGGCAGACATAATGGCACTGAAGGCCCATCTTGACATCAAGTGCTTTAACCCATCTACGTTTGCACATTAAATCCAGCAGTGACAGAGTTTTGTTAGAACCTTACTCCTCAAACAGCTCACTTGTCATCCAAGCTTTCTTGTTGCTCCAGTAGTTAAAGCCTGCACTCTCGGGTGTTTTGCCATTGAAGCAACATGGTTTCTGTGCATAGCCAATGAACAACAGAGGAAATTTCTCACTTCCATTAGAGTTCACAGCAAATCTGAGCGTTAAATGGAATTTCTCTTTTTTCTTTCCACTCATCTGTTGAGTTGCAAGACCTTGGTCTGGTGGTGCCCTAGACTTTGTTAGACCTAACGCTGCGATACCTTGTGTGGGATATGAGGTACCATGTGTTGAAGCGAGGGACTAACTGACTTGAGGAGATTTGACTAGGAGAGAAGCTCACGAAGAGTTGCAACGTTCCTTGTCAAATAATATGCTAGGCGAAATGCACAATAGATTCAAAGTGGAGAGAACACTACAAGGCGCTATCCTATGGTTTAAATAGTGATAGCTAAGTGAGGTTAGGGCCGGCCAAAGGGAACAAGAATAGTAAGTGAGGCTGCAGATTAGTTAATCCACAGTGGAACGACATAGAATATAAAAGAATAAATGATAAGATGGAACTACGAGATCGAGATAAGAGACTCGACTGAGGAGTGATTGTTCATGATAAGAAGATAAGCGACGAACCTTCAGGAACTGATCAAAGGAAAACGAGATGGGGATGGACAGAAACTATCAACAGTAAATGTTGGTAAGTGGTGCGGGTCACACCCAAGAGGATGGTAGGTTGTGTGAAGGAAAAGAGTAGTATAGATGAAGAGAGAAAGAATATTGTAACATTACCCCCTGCATAGAATCGAAACTCTGGTTCGATAAGCAACAAGTCCACTTCATGTTCACAGAACATTGGGGGAACGTCCTCCATAGATGTCCAAGGCCTGCTCTGGGGAAAGATGTTCAAATGGACAGTCGTCCACCACATGCCCAGATTGATTACAAAGTGCGCATGAGTACACTGGACAGAAGCGATCAGAGTGTCTTCAACGACTGCAAAAACTGCATTGGGTGTATATACACAAATATTGGGGGTGACCAGGCGCTGAGATGTGACAGTGTGGGCAGGTGTAATGTGGGCAATCCTCTCGATAGTGACCCAACATATGACAGCGAAAGCACTCTGTTAGAGCAGAGGCAGGTCGACAACGTACGACAGTGGGTAGTAACCTGGTCGGGGCCGAAAGAATAGTGACCCCATTGGCACCTGGGATGTGATATGACTCGGACAGTCATTGAGTGACTCTATCGACAGGGGACTGATCGTCCTCCTTGAAGGTGGTGGAATCTGATTCTATGGTTGACTCGGATGGAGCGATGATAGGTGATGAAGGAGGAGGAGAAGAAAGGCATAGGGCTAAAGCAGATGGGGACAAGGGGGCAGTAGTGGACGACTGAGGAGGCGGGATGTATAGAGGAGGAGAGGTGAAAGAGATCACCGATAGATAGGTTCTCCATTCTGTTGGTGACATGGAGTGAAAGATGGGAGAGAAAGTGGGGAACAGACGGTCCGCAGGGATCAATTCTACAAAGGTGGCAAAGCCATGAGTATGTAATAGGAGAAGGACTTGTCACAGAATACTACTAAGAAGAAAATGCATTGGGGTCCCATATAAAGGAGGTAAGTCATTTGGGGTGGATAGGGCGTAGAAGCGTTGAACACAGTTTATATCATGATACAAGCAGATCAGTTCCTGGGAGGTTATGTCTTGCTGGTATAATGGGAGGTTTTCAACAGTGTACAACAGGGTTGGGTCAGCCAGGATAGCGCCATACAGGGTAAGGGTGTGGTCGATCGGCAGTAGCAATGGCCTCACTGAGACAGTTCGAATACGAGAATCGATGAGAGAATAAGATGGCAAGGAAGATGGCGATGATGAAGAGGGGGTAGACATAATGTTCCCAGTATTGTCTGAAGTGGTTCATTCAAGGCGATACTCACGAAGAGACCGATGTCTTGTTTGAACCATTTCTACAGTCGATTGTCCCTTTTATATTGGGTGAGGACTTGCTATGCATGGCGGAGATTACTCTCAGGTTCCCAGGTGTTTTCCGATGAAGGATAGCCTTTCCATGCAGTCAAGTACTGCCTTCTTGATGCACTGCCCCTATGAAAGATAATTCGCTCCACCTCATATTCTTCTTCTGATCCGATCAGGTCAGGAGGTGGTCGGAGGAAATTGGGGCCATGCATATCAGTTTCTTTGTAAGGCGACAAAAGGGATGCATGAAAAACATCATGGATCTTCCAGGTAGGTGGAAGTTTGAGTTGATAGGAAAGTGGGGAAAGTACTTGGATGATCTCGAAAGGACCGTGCTGTCTTGGGGCCAACTTTCGGGATAAGGTTTTGATGTGGAGATTGGCGGCTTCAACCAAACCTTGACTCCCACCTTCCATGGGATGAAGTGCCTGGTTACCTGTGTGGTCATAATCTGATGGGCTGAGTCATGCACAGCAAGTGCTTCTTTTCTTGATTCGTCAAGGACCGTTAGTCTGGATTCAAGAGCGGGGAGGAATGTTTTTCCAATTGGTGGGTAGGCTCTGGGTTCATATCTGAGCATTAAAGAAAAGGGGGAGACTTTGGTAGATGAATGTGGGGCAGTGTTATGGGCAAACTCAGCGGTGGTAAGGAAGTCTGCCCATTTTCTGGGTTGGTTCATCGTGAATATGCGAAGGTAGGTTTCCAGTTCTTGATTCATTCATTCGGTCTGTCCATCAGTTTGGGGATGGTATGTGGTTGATAATTTTACGTTGTATCTGAGAAGCTGGGCTAGCTCTCTGGCGAAAGCAGACATGAACTGGGAGCCTCTATCGGAGATGACAGACTCATGGAGTCCAAATCTTTTGAAGATGAAATCATGGAAGAGTCGGGCAACACCTTCGGCAGTGACGGATTTGTTGCAAGGAGCGAGAATTACCCCCTTAGTAAGCCCATGGTCGACCATGACCATAATAGAATCATAGCCATTAGATTCAGGGAGGTCGGTGATGAGGTCAACCGAGATTTGTTTAAACGAGAGTGTGGTATGTGACGGGATTGGAGAAATAGGCGGGACAGTTGGATGTGTGTTGACTTTGTTTTGTTGGCAGACAGTGCATCCATTAACAAAGTTTCGAACAAAAGTGGCTAGACCTGGCCACCAGTAATCTCGTTCTATAATGGCTTTAGTTCGAAATTGTTCTAAGTGGCCCGTGGTGGGAGATTCATGGATGGCAGTTAGAATGGGGGAGCGAGCAGAGGGTGGAATATATAGTCGTTTCTTGAAGTATAGATGACTGCCATCTAGGGTCCAATCATGGAGAGCAGATCTGGGGAAGAGTGGGTTGTCCTTTTCCAGGCCTTCGATAGCACAGAGTACTAGGAGATCTCCTGTGGAGGAGGAGCAGACTAGCTTAGCAAGTCTAGTGTCTAGGGCGTGGATGATAACAGGTTCTGAGACGATGGACGTTTGAGCGTTGTCCTCAGAAGTGTCTACCTCAGTGTTTCTTGACAAGGCATCAGCAGGGCCCATTTGGGTACCAGGTGCGACTTTCCATTGGATATCAAAGTCTTGGAGGAAAAGGCCCCATCGTGCTTGTTGGCGTGAGAGTTTGCAGGGGTCTTTTAGGTAAGACAAGTTCTTGTGATCTGTAATGATGGTGACTGGGTGGTTTGTGCCCAACAGGTAATGTTTCCATTCGGTGAGGGTGAGGATTATCATGAGCAATTCGCGATCATAGATATCATAATTTCGTTCTGCAGGGATGAATGTCTTGGAGAAGTACAAGCACGGATGGAGATCTCCGTTGACATCGGTTTGCATTAAGACTGCATCTGCTGTGATTAAAGAGGCATCGGTCATGACTGTAAAGAGTTTGGCTAGGTCAGGAATGTGGAGGACAGGGGTCGATGAGAAGATATTGATTAAGGCGTCGAATGCCTGTTGTTGTAACTGGGTCCAATTCCATGGCTGATTTTTCCGAGTGAGGAGGTTTAGTGGGGCGACGACGTTGGAGAAATTAGGAATGAATTTCCTATAAAAATTGGCGAATCCCATAAATGACCTTACTCCTTTCACAGTAGTCGGGGGTTTCTAGGAGGAGATTGCTGCGAGTTTGACTAGGTCCATTTTAGCCAGGCCATTGCCGACGATAATTCCAAGGAAGTTGATTTGTGAAACGTCAAACTCGCATTTGGGTAGTTTCAAGGATAGCTTATGTTCTCTTAGTCGTTGGAGAACTTGGTGAGTTCTTTCATGGTGAAGGTTTAGGTCATCCTTCATACAGATGCCCATGTCGTCCATGTAGATTTTCAGCCAGCGTTCAGTGATTATGTCGGCGAAGATGTGGTTCATAAATGTCTGGAAGGTGGGGGGTGCGTTGCTGTGACCAAAAAAAAGTACTGTGGGCTCGAACAGACCGAAGGGAGTGATAAAGGCCATCTTTCACTGGTCTTCTTCCCGAATTCGAATATTATTGTATCTCCACCTGATGTCAAACTTGGTGAAGATATTTGCGTCTTTCATGTTGTCAATTAATTCTGAGATCAGTGGAAGAGGATAGGCATTGCGGATGGTATGAGCGTTCAGATATCGGTAGTCTTGGCAGGGCCGTAGTGACCCATCTTTCTTAGGAACAAAGAAAAATGGTGCTGCTTGGAGGGAAGTGGATGGTACGATCTGACCTGATTTGAGATGTTTCGAGATGAAATCCTGACATGCTTTATGTTCTTGCGGGTTAAGGTAGTATGTTTTGCCTATCTTCAGGACGAAAGAAGATTTGAGATTGATGACATGGTTGTATGGTCTGTGGTCAGGAAGTTTGTCAAAAGTTTGTTCAGCAAAGATATCTGTAAAATCCTTGCACCACGTCGGTAAGGTGGTTTGGGTCCTTTCTTGTTGTTGCTCCAGTTTCGTAGATAAGATGATTTTGTTGATATTGGCCCATCCCAATTCTTCCCTGGGGAGGTACTCACGAAGAGACACAACATCCCAGGGTGAACTGGACAGGTCAACATTTTGGATATCTTCTTCGTCATCTCTTTCTAGGGATAGTTCATCTTTGGCCCAATCGATCTTCGGATTCCATTTCCTCAGCCAGAGTATTCCCAAGATAATCTGAGGGGTTTTGAGCTGGGTGATCATTAGTCCGATACTTTCGCGATGATCGTTGATGGTTAAATCCATCCTGGCTTCGTGCTTAATGGTGCCCCCTTTATTTCCAGTTCTGTCGACGTTGAGGGCAGTCAGAGGTTGTTGTAAGGGTATCTGAGGAAACCAATGTTGTTTGACAAGGTTTGAATCGATAAAGTTTCTGGTTGCTCCAGAGTTGATAAGGGCAACGGTTTCGATGATTTCTTTTCTAGTATGTAGTTGGATGGGAATTTTCAAGGTCTTTTTATTCATCATGGCTACAAATACATGGTCGAGGTTATGAGAAGGAGACATCAGGCATCCTTCTCTATTCAAAAATCCAAGGGTGCAGATTCGGTTTCTTCGTCAAAGCAGATCTGTAAGGTCTGCAAAATTTGTTTCAGGTCCTTCCCTTTTCCTTTAAGGGAGGTGAGGTACGAGTCAAGGAGATCAGCAGATTTGGGCTGAGGGGTGACAATGGTGGTAGTCAACAGGGATGGGGTAGTTGAGGTCGCTTGGACTTGGGTGGTAGATCTGGGGGTAAAGGCTACTCTACAATTCTGGGCGGAGTGTCCAACCTTTCGGCATTTGAAGCATCAGTTCTCTCAGATGCAACACACTCGTTCGGTGGGGGTGAGTTTCTTAAGACAGATGGCATCTACGTCCATAGCATTCAGGTCTCTGGTACGGGAGGATGAAGGTATGTTGTTCACGTAACGGACTCCTCTCTTGAGGTCCTTAATCTTCATCAGCTGTTGATAATAAATTTTCGCTTTCTCAATCCATTCTTGGATAGTGGTAGCAGGTTTCTCGGCTCCGAGGATTATGATGGCAAGTTTCTGGTCAATACTTGCAGAGAAGTCGTCGATGAGGGCATTATCCTCAGTTACTCCAGCTTTAGCTGCCAGAGACTGGAACTTGGTGATGAATTCTTGAAAGCCGTCGTCCTTACCAGTCTTGGTTTGGACGAGACAGTGAAGCTCCATTCGGGCTTTTGCTTTAGCGTCAAACGGGAAGAAAGTAGACTGGAAATCTTTCGTGAATTTGTCGAAAGTTTTCTTGGTAGGGTCGATAGTGGCGTCGGTCATCTTATTGTACCACATTTCAGAGAACTGGATACCTCTGTCTTTACTCATCTTGTTCAGGCAGGTCAAGATCTTGATACCATCGTCAGAGTAGATCAATGGGTTGACTGAGAAGTAGGCATTCATTGCTTTGATCCATTGAGTGGATTCATCAGATTCGCCAGAGAAGTCCGCTGGAAGAGCGGCTTTAACTTCTGATCGGAGAGTAGACATGGCGATCAGTGGTTGACTGGGGGGATACTAGGTGGTGGTGGACTGGGTGGTGGACTGGTGAAGATGGAGCTAGGTGATCTGGGTGCAGTAATCTGAGGAAGAGCTAGGGGGGCAGCAATCTGGGGTAAAGGTTGTGGTGCTAGGACTCGGAGGGTGCTGCAACTCTGAGATGACTGGGTTACAGGGTAAGTACCAGTTTGATAGGTACATCTGGTTCTGGGGAATAAAGCTGGATTACTGGACTGGGTTGATGACGAAGCGATTCGTCAACTAGGTGGTGACTGAAACAACCCTAATTGCTACTAGAGCTTTCAGGTTACCACTAGGCAGCTTAGACTGGAGAGAGCAGATGAGGGGAATACCCAAGAGGATCTGACTGAGGATCCCTTGGTCGTCGATTCAGGTTCTTATATACTAGAATATATGTTTGTACGTATTTGGTCCATTATCCAAATAGAGGCGTGAATAGCCATAAGGCTGTGAAGCGGAGATTAAAACAATAAGGGAAGCATGAGTTGTGTGGCGTATCAAATGGAAGAGAAGCATGAAGCATAGCCATAGGGTAAAGGGTAGCGGTAATGAAATGCATGAGACATAAAATGGAAGCGTACAAATAAAGTTAGGTTCTGTCTATTAATGTTTAATTAGTCCTAAAGCGTCAGGTCGTGAGTCACACGATGTCAAGCATCGTGCTGTCGTGAAGTCGTGAAGTGTTATCGGAGTTTAGGGCAGGTGTGATTCAAACTTAGCGGATAAAAGAATAAGGGGGTCATGACGTCGTAACTTTGGGGTACTTGATTTGAGCTGCAAGCCTAACGACAAGCATTAGACTTGAGTGGCTAGTTTAACCTCATTGCGGAGGAGCTTTAATCAGTGTTTGAATAAGTTACGATGTTGCA
>JBBPTP010000372.1:6945-20836 GCA_038094195.1 Pulveroboletus aff. carminiporus | reverse complement strand
AATCTTCTTGTTGATTCCCCTCCAAGAGATCGGCCAGATGCCATCAGATGCATTGTTGCCAGTTTAGTCGGCGACGGTGAAAGCGGTGACTCATTGGTAGATGAGAGTGAACCTATTCAACCTCTTCAGCAACCAGAAATAGAGAACTATGCTGATCCTGAGTGGACACCAGAGCCGATAGACGCTGGTCCCGGTAAATATTTTCTTTCGCTGACTACTATCAGTATAGTTAACGCCAACAAAAGATTTCCGCGCCAGCAAAACAAGTGATATCATAAGCACTATTGTCAGTATATATGACTCAAAGGACCTCTTTATCAAGGAGCTGCAAGTGCTACTTGCACAACGATTACTTGCAGTCAAAGATGGTAACTTTGACTGGGAGGTTGGTCCCTTCTTCGGACTCATCCATGATATATTGGTAATCATTTCCAAGCGACGAAACATTGAAATCCTGAAGATCCGTTTTGGGGAGTCAGCTTTGCAAGTCTGCGAAGTAATGCTTCGGGATATGACAGATTCAAGACGAATCGACCATCATGTTCAATCCCAACAGCCTGTAAGCATCAATGCATTTTCGGATATATGACACGGTATTTACAACCCCGAAGAGCGTCATACATCCGACAATAATCTCACGACACTTCTGGCCTGCCCTGGAATCCAGCAGCATCGTCATGCCAGGTCAATTCCAGGAGTGAGTCAGCCAGTGGCCCATCGCATACCAGCTTACGTTTCACGCCAGTACTCAGGAGCAGTACGCTAAAGAGTTCACTACGTTCAAGCCTGATAAGACCCTGCGCTGGCTACCTCACCTTGGACGAGTGCAACTCGAACTTGAATTCGACGATCGCACGGTCAATGCAGACGTGCCACCTCTGGAGGCTGCCTTCATTGAGCTTTTTTCGGAAAAGGGTGACTTATTGGTCTAACTGCCGTATTGCGTTGATTACGACCATTTACAGATACGTGGACTGTTGACGAGCTGATCTCAAGCGTAGGCACTGTGAGCCGTAGTGCAGCCTTGAAGTCGCTTGCTACATGGGTCGACATGCGTGTTTTGAAAGAGGAAAGTGAAAACGTGTTCAAGTTGCTTTCTGCGGGGGAAGAACCAATGCCTGGAAGTAAGACAGCTGTTCTAAAACTAAGTACATTCGTCTCTGTCACTCTACCCACCCCTCCTTCTGACACTAGAATCATAGCCACAGGAGAAGACGAGTTGCCGCCAGTAATGAGTGTGCAGCAACAGCAAGCAGAGCAGATGAAAGTCTATTGGAAGGTAGAGAATGATTCACCTGGGTGCAATGTTTGACATCACGATTGCAGTTCATTGAAGGCATGCTTACAAACTTGGGTTCGCTACCGTTGGATCGTATACAAACGATGCTTAGACTTGCCCCCGGATATGATCGTACCATCGAGCAACTTGGTAACTTTATGGAGGCTGCAAAACGAGAAGGACTAGCTACCGTCAAAGACGGGATGTGGAAATTAGGGAAATAGGTGAACGACCATGTAAAACCATTCTAAATTCGCATGACACATGAAACTATATCATTCTCCAGCGCGCCCCGGTCGAATTCACCCTAGACCCGGTGGGATATGTCCTGAGTGCGTGTAGTTCTCGCGGGTATCGCTGCCCACGTAGGTGATACCTCTCACGGACGTTTAGCGACACTATGTACATATCTGGAGAGATCTAACGTCCTTCAGTCAAGTGGGTTCCCGGCGATAAGGGGCCCAGGATTCTTGCCAACTATGAAGAAAGGAAATGTCACACGATAATTAACTCGCTCAGACCTTCACTGGGTCAAAAAACCGTCACTCGAGACGAGGTTCGTGTATTTTCGATAACCTCATGCAAAGTCGACTCTTGGGACACTGAGATCTACAATGGCATAGACGAGCTCAGAGTCATGAGTTGACTAATGTTAAGATACCCCTTATTCTTGAAAACCTGTTAAGCAAAACGGGGTTATACTCCCTTGTCATGATTGATGCAATTACGCTCAACTGTCTGGGTAGTACTTAGTAATCAATGGGTCCGCCTCCATTATGTAAGTACATCAGCAGCAAGCTTGCCACCGTAAATATAATGTTTTGTGAAAAACACACAGACCGACTCCATGGTGTCTGGAGATACATCGAGGATGTATTTCACAAAAAGAAAAGGCTGGTTGTATAATTGAATGCCAAGAAGCGACCAACCAAGTACCAACGTCAAGGAATACTGGGAGTATTGATAAATTAACATCCTGGTCGACGAGATGCCCAGCGCCCGCCGTCATCGTTTGTCCTCCGGCGCACGTATGCCGGAAGTTGTCGCAAACTCGACATGTTGATGCTTGCTTCGTGGCCCCGCTACCACTACGTTGAGTAAGCGAGTTCCAGTGGCAAGTCGTCTCTTCACGTTCATCACTGCCGGCCCTGATATTGTCCTCTAGTATATAAACGAACCCGGGAATGACCACCCTTCTGCAAGTTTGGCTCTCTCTTTCCCGTTTTCAACGACTTGGTTTCTCTGGCGGCTCCCCTGCGTACGATTACCCACAATGAGCTCTGGTTGACTTATCATCAGGTCTCCCGTCGCAACAAGCCGGCCACAGCTCAACTCATCGAGTTAGAGTTTCAGAACCATCGGCTCTTGGACCTGGGAGATGTTCTTGAACACCTTTTCCGCCAAGGTTTCATCGAAGCCAAGCACCGGTCTGTGTCTTTCTGGGAAAGCCACGAGGGTCATCGTGTCAACGGTGGACACCCGATTGAGGAACTTTTGAAGAACGGTGCTGGAAAGTGCCCTCAGACGGCTCTTCGTCTGATCATTGGTGAGTGACATCAGGGAAGCGTTGATCATATCCTGAGTCATTTCTAGTGGATTCTACGCCTGCCGTTTGGTTCAGTTACCATTATCTCCACAAAGCCGCCGCACCTGTTATTACACAGCGTGTTAGACAAAGTTTGACATCGTAGCCCAGTTGACAAACTACATCTTTAGTAGCGGATATCTTCCAAGCTACCTGAGGAGCAAGGTATACTGACGAGTAGCATGTGGGCGGAAGGTGGAAGAACACGAGAACTTGCAAGCACTCTTGGAAGCAGGCGAAGGTGTCTGCGAGACCTCGTGTCTCCGCCTGAACATCGGTATGATTGGATATCTATGAAGGTTAGAGTCATCCAATGATGGTTGGACAGATCAAGCGCCCTACAACTGTTCTGGGAAGTGTTCATTTGCGTACTGATGGGGAAGAGAAGCTGGACAGTCCGGGTATTGTTTTAGCGAGAGCGATGGGCATTATCAATGATCGAGACAGGGGTTAATTCCGGATGTATCGGCATTTAGGGCCGGTGTGCTGGTTCCTTTGCCGTTGATGATGCCAGCGAGTCCGTGTTATCGAGCTATCCGTTATGCAGAAGCCAGCTCAACGCTATTCTGCCCTTTCGCAGCCAACCCTGGCAATGAGCGAACTCGTGTGCAAAACACTCGACCACGATGCCACTGACATGCTAATCGACAAGTGGCTCGAACATCGCAACGACACGTACTGGGAATGGTTTCAGGCCGTCAGGCAGCGCAAGCACGTATCCAACACTCTAAGACGACAGGTCATCGTCTGGAATAAAGGGGACTTCGTTCCAGAGAACATTTTCTGTCGAACGGTCGACACTGGTCGTCTGATCCCTCTCGACCGAACATGGAGCACCCATGTCTACCATCACAGATCAATGCAAGACCGAAAATTATCCATGATGCCCGTCGTTTTTACAATGGTCTGTCACTCAGCCCACTGTTAAATTTGTCCATGCCCACCACTCTTCTGTCAGCTCCCTGAGCTCATGCTCTTACGAGGCATGCATGATCATGGCTGCGATGATGTATACATTGTCGTAACAGATTTAAAACAACAGGAGATGGACGATGTCACAGGGTACTTCAAACTTGTCTGTCGGTATGCATACGGTGGTCGAACATGTAAGCCAAGCATAGCGAGTCAAATCCAATATGATCGTTCGTCAACCTTCCCACATTCACGTCGTAGAACCTCATTCATTCTCGTTCAGACATGCGGTTGTGTCACACGCTACTCAAGCAGCGACGAACACCGTGCTTCCCTCAGATCGACCTTGCTTTTCGAGCAATACTGTTCGAAAAAAGACCGCCATTCATCATCTTATTCTCTCATCAGACAACCTCTTACTCCCAAATTCTCTTTACGCATCCTCTGTTCGTACCTGCGGAAGATATCTTCTTCGACTTCCCTAGCGGATGCCCAAACCCCTGCTGCAACGACGATTGTGAAATGATACGCTTTCCTAGGCGGGGCATCGAAGAGGCAGCGATCCTCTCGATAAAGCGTGGTGGTCGATACGGAAAGAAGATCAAAGCAAAGGAAATGTGTAATTGGATCGACTGCGATACCCATTTCAGCGAAGAAACCCAACGATATGCCGAGAGCAGCGAGGGCTCCGAGGACTCCCAGGGTGGCGCTGACTGCGCTGACACATCGCCTGTGTCACCCACGAATGGCCTCGTCTGTAGCAAGTGCAGGCTGGTCAAGTACTGCTCTCCTGAACATCAGAGGAAGGACTGGGATGAGCATCGTCGTGTTTGTGCAAAGCCTGCATCGTTCTGAACAATTCTCTAAAAAGTGCATTGACATGCAATGACTTTTCCGCTCTGTTTTCACCCTTGTATTCTTTGTCGTTCCTTTCCGACAGACCAGCCCGGAGTTGTTGTAGTTGCATTGTTGTACTTGTATGTACTTGCTGTATCCAGCTTCACACGCACGCCTAAACAAAAGCCCCTGACTAAACTGGGCGAGATTCCCACCAAACCAAACCAGGACAACCATGTCCGCTGGCATTCGGTACCTCAAAGCAAGACTTGCCCAACAAGTGAGCGACATTCTGTTGAATCTATGCACCGTGATAGATGTACCGTTAGATTGACGAGGAGCTCATGAATGCGTGGGGGGCGTTCAGTATTGACCAGGTGCAGGATGGCTAGCTATTGCTGACGTTCAAAGCTTGATGAGTATGTTAAAGCTAATGGAACTGGCCGGACTTGCATGTGCTCAAACGCTTGCAAAAGTCTACGAAAAGGAGAAGTACCCAAAAGTTCTGGTTTGCTGCGGGCCCGGAAATCAAGGTGGCGATGGTCTAGTAGCGGCAAGACATCTTGGTTTGTCCCTCCGTGTATTTCAGGACACTGATAAGAAAGGTGACACCCACTGCGACCAGGCATGTTTGGCTACGAACCCACAATCTATATGCCCAAGGTATTTGTACTCACATACATGTCGGATGGGAGATATGTCCTCAGTTAAACACGATCGATTCATCCACCAGCCAGGGTCGAAGGACATTTACAAGGTTACCTTATAGTGCATGTTTAGTCTTGGTCCTAACTGACCGATTCGTAAACTTTGGACACAGCGGCTGCACAAGCAGTGCGATAACATGAAAATCAAATCCCTACCCCCTGATGCCACCCTTGATGTGCTGTATTCGACCCTCACATCGTCCGACGTTGTCCTGGATGCCATCTTTGGGTTTTCATTCAAGGGACCGGTCCGCGCACCTTTCAACCAGATATTGCCGCTCATTTCGTCCTCAAAAAAGCCCATAGTCTCAATCGACATTCCTAGTGGATGGGACGTCGAAGAGGGCAACAAGGAAGGGGTGGGTATTGTGCCCGACGTGTTGGTAAGCTTGACTGCACCAAAGGAAGGAGTGCGGTCCTTCAAGGGGAGACATTTCCTTGGAGGGAGGTTTGTCCCCAAGTTAGTCCTCAGCTGCCATTCTTGTTTTGGCTTGGATTCTGATATTGATTATAGAATCATGGAGGAAAAGTTCCAACTCAACCTACCGGAGTACCCTGGATTTGAGCAGATTGTCGAGCTTCCTCGATTTCTGGAAGCTCAGCGATTGTAAGACCGTATTCAACATTCTTGTATTATGGTGCATAGTCGCGACTATTGTTGGCGTTATAAAAAGTGTCTGATGTAGGTCGAGAAACTTGCGTTTCTCTCGGTACCTACCTACGCGTACGAGTTTTACAGACAACTTGAGGCGTTTGATCGCGGCATCCAGTCCAGGATCGGTTTCCGACACAATTCGCTGTCCAGGTCCATTTACCTGGCCATCGAGCTTAATTTGATCGCTGAAGAAATGAAGACGAACCGTAGCCTAACCCCTGTGAGAGATGATCAAATCATCTAACGAACCAGACAGCCGCGTGAATACAACGATTCATTTGACTGATGGATTTCTCATTCGGATCATGCAGCACACCGCGTTGAACTCTCGCCGACAGTGGTTCACGGAGTTCGTCTAGCTCCAAGGCGCAAGGCTTGATGTGTACTAACTATTCATGAGGCAATTAGCCTGACTACTCGAACGAGTTTTTGACATCTGATCGGAAGGGCCAACGGATTCCGCGGTAACCCGTTTCTGGAAACTCATTGAAAATTTGTAGGTGGTAGTAAGGACGATTGACTAGATGGTCGACCGTTCAATAAGTCCGATCCCAAAATGGGAGTACATGCGGTCCAGGGGTAATGAGCGATGCCCAAGCATCCCGGAGAACAAATGAGGATGAACACAGCTCAGATTGAAAGGAGAGCAGGCAAAAGTTGCTTGTGGAGTGTGGAAACGGTCTATTAGCACTCTGGCCGCATTAGTACGCCCAGTCTAAGGTAAGGCAACACTTTATAGAACTCCGAACGGACTCTTCCGGGAGTGTTCGCTGGAAGCTTCTGAGACCGCTAGGAGCACGTTTAGATCTAATGCGATCTTTCTGATCAACGACCACTCGCTACACCGATCCGACATCGATAGCTTTCCGTACATCCCAATGAAATTTCGCTTATATTCCCATAAACATTCTCCAAAGGTTCTGGAGGCAAACGATCTTCAATCTCTTGCTGAATACATGAAATCTGACAGCTGTCGGAATGTATTTCTCATGGTGATTGCACTACTATCGCTTCATGTGTTCCATGGGATTAATGTAGCGTGGTGTAGTTAGGTGCCGGTAAGAGTTATTCGTTGATCGGGAACGACTATCCCAAGCTCGGACAGGCGTCAGTACTTCCGCTGGCATCCCTGACTTTAGGTCACAGGAGACAGGTGGGCGGTTCGTGTTACTTGTTCGTCACTCACACTTATGGTTCTAATTGTGATAGGACTATATGTGAGTAGCATCGTATGACAAGGGGGCCTGCTTGACCAACCACGTCATTTTAGGCCAACTTGGCTCGGCTTAATTTACCATATCCCGAGGCAGTATTCCAGATAGACTTTTTTCGAAGGAATCCGGTACCTTGTGAGTGACCATTCACATTTCCAGGGATGCAGCGCTGGAACTCACAGCAACTAAGTCTATACCCTTGCGAAGGAACTTTATCCTGGTCAATATCGGCCAACTCTCACTCACTCGTTCATCAAAGTGTTGCATGCACACAACCTTCTCCACACTTGCTTCACCCAGAATATTGACACTCTTGAGCGGAGAGCGGGAGTCCCAGAGAGGAAGATCGTCGAAGCTCATGGAAGCTTCGCTACACAGCGATGCATTGAGTGCAAACTCCCATATGATGACGAAAAGATTAAGAAAGCTGTCATCAATTCCACAATACCACGATGCGAACGCTGCAACGGGCTGGTCAAACCCGATATCGTGTTCTTTGGAGAGGCTGTATGTATCCTGTATTTCGATCACAACTGTTTGCAGGTTGATCGTTGGTCAGCTCCCGCCACGGTTCCACACATCCATCCACTCGCTACGAAGTGCCGACCTGTTGATAGTAGTGGGAACGTCACTGACTGTTCACCCATTTGCATCCCTGGTGGACTTAGTTCCAGACGACTGTCCCCGTGTTCTGATCAACCTGGATAAGGTCGGAAACTTCAGCAGGCGAGATGACGTTATTTTGTTAGGAAGGTGCGACGACATTGTTCGAGATCTTTGTCATGAACTTGGATGGGAGCAGGAACTCGAGAGAGCATGGGCAGAAACCGCGGAAAGTGTAGATGCAGATGATGAGCTGGCCGTGGCGGAAGTGAAAGTCAAGGCTAGTGAGGAGGTGGATGAAATTACGAGAGACATTGAGAAGTCTCTCACGATTTCCGAAGACGCTCTGGAATCCCTGTCTGATCCTGGCTTAGGAGAAGTACAAGGGCGAGAGGAATGTGCAGAGGTAGATAGGAAGAAAGTGGAAGACGACAACCCTTCTGCTGCAGAAGGGAAACTTTAATGGCGGTATCAATGGTGCAATAGGAACGACCATCTTCAGGCCTGTAGTGTTGTATATAATAAGTTCTTCACTGTGAACTATTTTGTAGTCTGAAGATTATGCGCGACGATCACATTAAATAACGCCCCCAGAAAACCGGGGAGCTATGGTCGGATTCTGTGGTCTGTCTATACTTCAAGTCGTGCACGGTGGTGGCAGGATACGCAACTGAACCAACTTATTGCCTCCGAGTTGTGGGACCACCACAGGAACTCGTACAGATTAAATCATATGGTCATGTGTTCGATGTAAGCATTTATGTTTAGATAGCTGTTCCTCGACGTCTAGTTGCAAATACTCACTACACCATAAAGTCCGCCTCAACGTCCATTATCATATAGGCATTTTCTCGCTGGTCGCGTTAGCTCGTTCGCAGGTGCCTGGACATTTGCCGCAGACTCACAGGAACCTCAACCTCCCCCACTAGACGGGGATGGTTATGCTTATTTGATTAGTACCATCCATAATGTGACGTGTTATTCCCAGAGCAGAAGTGAAGAATCCAGTACAAAGCATTGTCAAATCAATGCACATGGCGCACGAAGTGCTGCTAAGCTGGCCCAATTGTGTACATTCGCAGACTTGGCAGGACAAATGTGTCGCCTGGAGACCCTGAAAATTCACATCGAATAGTGTTCACTGGTGTAGTTGTAGGTTAATGTCCGTCCACTGCGGAAACAGGATGTGGTGTACGGGCCTTAATAATTTCCGACATTGTAGACCCATCCTGCCACTCCGCAATTCTTTGGCAAGCCTCAACCGAATAATGCGACAGTCACATGGTCGGGGGCTATGCTGAGACTTGACTGCGTGAGACTTCAGAAGCTTCAAGAGCTTCAGGCCCGGAACCCAACATCAAATTTCTGCAGTGGAGCTACGGTTCTAGTGGCACCCGTTGACAATGGTGGGTTGCGTTCGTGTGGTAGTCTTTCTCACCAACTTAGCGGCCGTACTACGCATCGTAACCACCTTCGCTTGCATATGAAAATACGCATATGGGATGGTATACCATGGAACCGCGGCAAGGCCCTGTAAGCCTTTGATGAAAACCATGTGCTTGTCTCGCGCGGGAAAGACTCATCAGGCCTAATGTGGAATGATATTTTCATAGATGAGTCAGTGACATGCAGCCATCGGAGGACCTCTAGGTCTGGGGTCAGTTGGACTTGGTTCAGCAACAGGTTTGTCACTGCCATCTCCCACTGGTCGTTGCTTTTGAAGATGTTGGTGGCCTGTAATAGGGCTGATCATCGGACCGATCAACGAAAAAAGTCATAGATCGATATGCCGTAATTATGCATAACCTTTCTGGGCCAATGGCAAATTTACCCTACATTTTAACGCCGGAGTCCTTCCATGCGGCCTTCCTTCCGGACCTGTCGCGTCGGAGATTCGAAAACTTTCCAGCCCTATAAAGCCTTGACGAACCCATCGACAGTTCCCTCAGACACACTATCCAACAGATGGGAGTTTTTGTACGCTTGTACCTACGTCTTTGTTCGTCCAGCTCTTCACCAATGTTCTGTCGTTTGTCTGACTTGTTGCAGTCTGCTCGCCTCCACAGGTAACACACCCTTGAACACCTGTTCCATCGAAAATAAAGGCAAGTGTCTTGCGCCGATTGACCGCATTAGCATTGATGTGCATACAAGCACCGAACGGAAATTCATCATGCGGTTCTCATTTGATGCCATTCCTGCCTTGAGATTTGCTCCTGCCCGCTTCAGGGCTGGCGGTAACTTGGAAAAGCACGGACCAGATATATCCAACCCTGTCACTCGGACGAAAGAGACCGAACTCACCGCCAGGCTTGCCCAGTTTGCTCGTGTTCCCGTTGCAGATATATTCGAGTAAGTTCCAGAGACTCTTCTCCACTGCCTTCTCTCAATGTCTTAGGCTTGAGCCTGCATGGAGTCCTGACGGATTATCAGAGGAAAAGGCTGTTGAAATTCTCAGCATCCATGGCTTGAACACTCCGGTCAACGAGCGTCCCTTGGCTGCACTGTCCATTCTATGGACGGCTCTTTGGAATCCCTTCAATGTACTCCTGACGATCCTCGCCTTGGTTAACATCGCAACAAACTCTGTGCCAACCTTCGTAGTCATGATAGCCATGGTCGTTGCGTCCACATCGCTGAGGTATTTTCTCGTACACTACTTGTCGATCCTCCGAAGTCACATGTCATGTAGGTACTGGCAAGAGGTCAAATCCATGGTTCAAGCACTCAAGCTGGTCAAGTCTATAGTGACTCGCGTTCGCGTGATTCGTCGTGTGAACTCTATTCCACAGGAGATTGAGATCGATCAGAGACACGTTGTTCCTGGTGATGTGATTGCTGTTGCCAGTATGTTCTTTCACATTTATATAGTATCCAAGAACTAGAGCGTTTTATAGGTGGCGATGTGTTCCCAGGAGACTGTATCATCATCTCTGCCGAGGCCCTGGCCGTTACACAGGCGTCCCTCACAGGAGAGATACTGCCGATTGACAAGGTCGTCCGTGTTACTGCCGTGGACGAGTCCGAGCCATTCCATCTCTTGGATAACTATAATGTCTGCTTGGCCGGTACATCAGTCGCAGCCGGCAACGGCCGCGCGCTCGTTATCTCTACAGGAAAGGACACGTACATGGCTGCCATCGCTGAAGAGCTAAACAAGAAAAGGCCGGAAAATACCATCCAGACGGGCATCAGGAAAGTTAGTTATGTCCTCTTGGGCTTCATGGCGGTGGGTTTGGATCTGCTTCTCTTTTCTTTCTAGCTTATGATCACATTACAGGTCATGGCACCAGCTGTGTTCATTGTTCAAGGAGCAGTTAGCAAGGATTGGAAAGGTGCTATCATGTTTGCAATTGCGATCGCGGTTGGGATTACCCCTGAGATGCTTCCGATGATCGTTGTATGTATCTTTTCGTTTTCTCCGCACTGTCAACTGCTCACATGTGATTGTCAAGACGTCCAATTTGGCTTTGTCGGCTGTCCGCATTGCCAGACAGAAAGTCATCGTGAAGCGCTTTGACGCCATCCAAAACCTGGGTGCAGTCAGCGTACTATGCTCTGACAAGACAGGTACATTGACCGCCGACCTCGTTCGCGTGGCAAAATCGGTCAATTTTAAAGGCGAACTCTCAGACCTTCCGATCAAGTTGTCCTTCATTAACTCCTTGCTGCAAACGGGATCCCGTAGTCCTATTGACCATGCCATTCTGGACCATATCGATGAAAGCGAGAAGGTTTCTCTTGTTGATGTCCAATTGGGTGGTTGGTCTAAACTTGGCGAGGTTCCGTTTGACTCCACGCGCCGTATGCTCTCAGTCCTTGCACGTCATCCCTCTGGGAGTGACGGAGAAGCCTTGTTCATAACCAAAGGTGCCGTGGAGGAGGTCCTAGAGCGATGTGTTTCCACCTTGAAGCACGAAGAATTTATGAAGCCTATGGGGAACATTGGGTTTGATTCCCATTCGTCCACCACCTTGACGGAAATTGATCGCCTTAAAATCCTCGATTCTGCCAAACAACTGAACGAGGACGGGCTTCGTTTGATCGCCGTCGCTTGTCGCAAGGTATTCGTTAAAATAGGCACGACCATCTCTACCGGGGATGAGGAGGATTTAGTTTTCGTTGGTTTTGTAGCTTTGTTGGATCCCTTGAAGCCGGACGCTGCTGAAGCAATTCAGAAGCTTGGGAACCTTCACGTCCAGGTATCATATCCCGTTCCGCTGTCAGTGTCATGCTCGTGTAAAGTTGATTAATGTCCCTCAGGTGCGAATTCTCACTGGAGATGCTCCGGCAGTAGCTGCCAAGGTTGCCCGTGATCTCGGCCTTTTCAACTCTCTCAACCTCACCAAGGTAACCGACGCACCGTTCCCAAAAGATGAAGAAGCAGCATCTGACATGTCCTCTGAACGTATCAACGAATCAAATTTGATCGTTACGGGACCTCAACTCGCCGAACTTGCCAAGGACCATGAGCGTCTGAACGAGACAATCGAGCGTGCCGTTATCTTTGCGAAGTTGTCGCCGTACCAAAAACTCGAGGTAGTGAAGGCTCTACGAGCAGGTGGTGGCGGCCGTGCTGTCGCATTCCTGGGAGATGGTGTCAACGATGCTTTAGCCATCCGCGGTGCCGATGTAGGGATATCTGTGGATTCGGGAACAGAGATTGCCAAAGAGGCAGCGGATGTTATTTTATTGGAGAAAAGCCTTGACGTCGTTGCGCGGGGTGTGGTGGAAGGCAGGATCACGTATGTTTCTAACACGATGGTTTAATCATGAACTTACGCCAGTGAAGACTCTTAAACACTGTCAAGTACATTAAGATGGCATGCTCATCGAACTTTGGAAATGTCTTCTCGGTCTTGGGTACGCTCTATGTTCTGGTGCGAGATCTTATTATGACCTGTTGTACCTGTAGTCGCATCTGCTTGGTTGCCTTACCAACCGATGTTGCCGCTGCAGTTATTGGTTCAGAACCTGCTGTATGACTTCTCTCAGGCATCAATTCCTTGGTTCGTGCGCTCTCTTCTCTTTTCTTTACATGGTCTTATTCGCAATAGGGATAACGTTGATCCTGAATATCTTGAGCGCCCGAAGACATGGAGCGCCTGGTCCATTATCCGGTTTATGATCTGTTTGGGTCCTTTCTCTAGCCCTTTCGACATTACTACGTTCTCCATCAACTGGCAAGTTATTCTGTGTTTTAACCGCCTTTATTTAATTTTTGTCCAAGGTTCCACTACGGGATTCGCACTTTGGATTCCCCACTGATTCCACTCGCGCAGACAAATTGGTTCTTGGAAGGTTCTCTGACTCAGGTATGTTGTTCAGTATGCGTCATGTACCGTCTACCCATTGTTCCCGAAAAAGCTCTTCATCATCCAGTTCCTCCGAACTCACAAGATCCCTTTCCTCCAATCGCGAGCCTCTCTCCCTGTGGTCCTTGTTACTTTTGGGATGGCTTGTGTGTCGATGGCCATCCCGTACATTCCTAAGATCAACTCAGCCTTGCAGATGACACCTCCTGATCCAATATTCTATACCTACCTGCTTGCTATGATCGCAGGATATGCTTTCGTCGTCCACATCGTCAAGACTCTGTACTTGTGGGCTTTCAAGGGTGAATGGCTTTGAGGGATTGGGTATTTATCACGATGGCTTAACATTGCATACCCTAAAGAAAGTCGGACAAGATTGGACGACTCAGAACGAGCCTAGATCTTGGCATTAAGTTGTCCCAGAACTTAGATGAAAATTTTGTTGTCCGAAGTAGTACATCTGTTGTCACGTAACGTTTTCGACGAAGAGTCTGGTACTATTTATTTACTTACACAATTGCACTTTTGACTGGACGAACTGTCGGAAATTTCCTTTTTCTATTGTAATCTATTTTGATTGTCATTGCGGTGAAATGCAAGCAAATTGCAAGTGAGTTTTAAGCGAATTTTGAACCAAATCACTCCATCTTTATTCATTTAAATAACATTATTCCCAAATTTAATCAAGGAGTCGTGATTTCAAGCAGTTTGGAACAACGTTTTACAATATTTTTAAAGTTTACAATGAAAATTCAAAATTTCCGACATATTTACTATAGTAAGC
>JBBPTP010000371.1:0-20883 GCA_038094195.1 Pulveroboletus aff. carminiporus | reverse complement strand
AGGTCGTCCCGTTGCTGAACGCCGACGGTCCTTGTGGACCGTACGTGAAGAACAGATTCGGAAATTTATCAATGGTCAAACCAAGACTGCGCGGATGGATTGGTGAGATAGTCGGGAATGCGACTTGGCACTTACTAGGTCGTCACGCCGTCCTTCCAGTGGTCTTGGATCGTCTCGCCGTCCAAGCCGCGTAGATCGATATCTTTGAACCCGCCAGTTTGGGTATCGAACCCTGTCCATCACAATACCTCAGCATATAGTCACCGCAGTTTGCATCCGCTCACCTGTCGTAAAGATAAGCACATCAAATTCATACTCCTTGTCAGTCGTCTTCAGACCGTTTTCGCGTATCTCCCGGATCGGCGTGGCTTTGGTATCGACTAGATCGACATTGTTTTGGTTTAATACCTCGTAGAAACGCTGCTCCAAGGACGAGCGTTTAACACCGATGGGGTGAGGTGCTACTGCTGGTGCCAGCAAGGCCCGCTTTTCGGGATCCTTGATGCGTTCGCTGACTTTTCTCCTCCAGAACGCGTAAGCCACCTCGTTGCTGGCCCTGTCGACAAAGATGTCCTCGTAATTGCTCGCTACGATATTGGACAAGTTAGAAAAGCAAGGCCGATCGACTGATAACCCCGTGGGACGTACACACAAAGCTGAACCCGCCCGAGTTCCACAGCCTCTCGAAATTCGCCTCTCGTTCTTCTTCGCTGTCGCCCAACAATGGTCGGTGAATAGACTCGTACAGCAACCCAGAAGGCGTCGTGTGCAACTTCTTGTACATCTCTTCGTATATGGACTTGAAGTCGTCCTGTATTTGCTTGCTCATGTTATATTGCCTCATGGGGAGCGCCAGGTTCGGCGTCCGTTGGAAGACAGTTAGGTGGGCTACCTGTTCCGTGCATAAGAAAACGTGGGACTCAGCACGCTTGTTTGGACTCGATTATGGCACACCTGTGGTCCGATCTCTTGAATTAATTGCACGCCACTCGAGCCGGTACCAATGATCCCGACTCGCTTTCCAGTCGTCTCTATACCTTCTTTCGGCCATCGACTTGAATGGAAACATGGTCCTTTGAAGGTGTCACGTCCTTTGATATCTGGTATGTAAAGCTTGGATGCAAAGCCCTGATGATCCTGTCATTGTTCAGGTCGCACGAAAACGTTGGACAGACTCGCGATACAGAGGATCAAATAACGAGCCGAGGCCTTGTAGACGTCATCTTTTCCTTCGGCCGTTACATGCCAGAGATGCAGCTGATCGTCCCAGTGCGCCTGCTTCACCACCGTATCAAACCTGCAATGTGGGCGCAAGTCTAGCTTATCTCCGACGTACGCAAAATAACTATTCATCAACGACGCGAGTCAGTACCAAACCCGACGCACACCCCGTACCGGACCGAAACGAAGAATGACGAGGCCACGTACGCTTGTAGTTCTTGTTGTGCCGGAAACTTTTCTGTCCACGTCCACTCTTTCCAAAGCTCGGGGAGCGCTAGCTCATAGAGTGGTGCGTGACTGTCCACTCGCGCGCCAGGGTATCTGTTCCAGTACCATACCCCTCCAAAGTCCGACCCTGCTTCTATCACCGTGCAACGCAGCCCAAGTTTACGCAAGTGGATGAGTTGATTGACGCCGCTAAAGCCTGCCCCAACTATGATGGCGTCGTATCGTTCTTCCGTCATGGGTGTCGACATGGCGTATTCGCTATGTCCGAGTCGTATGGGCGGTCTCGAGGGCGGGGGCAAACGAATATCGTTGTCCTACCACAGCATAACATTACGTCCTTTATGTACATATGCACGGAGCGGCACGGACACCTTCTATTATCACCGCTGCTGTTCTCACGCCGGCGTTCGAAGCCGGATTGATATTGTACCAAGGACTTTTGTCCGTGGAAGCCGTTGACATGTTTTATCTGTACTTGCGACTCATTGTTGTGATGTAGTAATGTAGTTGAGCTGTCGAACGGCCCGAGAAATCGTGTTACATTGTTACATGACTGAGTAAACCGCGTTCCGTAGGTCCGAGTCGCGGGGCGAATTATGGCTACCCATTCACCTTGCTGGAAGATCAGAAGACACGCTACGAGACCCACATGACGCTTCGGAGGTCCGGATTCTTATCGTTGCACTTTCAAATATCCGTTTCGGATCACGGCCCTCGGAGCCAATGATTCGGTTTGTTCATTTACGTGGATACTGGTCACGCACTGTGCGCAACGGGTTCTTTATGCAATCTGGCCCTCCAGGCGTGCCGACTCGTGCTAAGCAAGTCCGTCCCACCCCGATGTGGACTTACCGACCAGTAATATGCTTGGTCGCGTGCTCCGCCTGTGTTTCTGTGGATTGGTCATTCTCTGTGTGTTATGTTGACTCGGGTCGGGGGATTCAGGGGTATTGGAACAGATGCTGGTCATTACTATGCTCGAGCGATAGAAATGGAACGCGCGTGAAGTAGATCTAGATTATCAAGCCAGTACATACTTGGTGATAGGATCGCTGTCAAGTGCGTCGCTGTAGTTGCTGCTGACCACCTCGTTTGGTGTCAAGCCTGGCCCGGCCCGGTGGATCCCGTTGCAAACGACCTGGTTTCCCACACAAACCGTGGCAAAAGCGGTTTTCTTTGCAGACAGCATTTCGGACTGGAGTCAGTTCTCCCTAGCAACCCGAGTTCTGCAAAGTCGTTTCATGTCCTCGTGCACGCTATCTGTAAGCTCTGCACTTTCTCTCGGATGGACGGACCAACACGGTTCGAGCGCTGGTGAGCTTTTTCACAAATGAAACGCTCGATTGCGATCTTTCAGAATGCCAGTATGCATTAGTCACTAGTAATGCCGGTTGTTTCATCCCCTGCGTTCCAGGTACCCGTTAAGAACCCAGACCAACGAGAATACCAATAAGAGCCACGAAAGGTTACTCCTATTTCCTGCGCATTTCGGGGACAATAAAGAGACGAGTTGTGGTTATAACAAACGAAACAGACGCTGACATCTGCAAAATAGAGGAATGTCATTACCGCTTGGCGACTATCACAAGCCATTTGAAGGGGAATGATATCGTTAGCCAACCTCTTTCCTGGTTAGAAAGCAAGCTTACTGTCTTACTAGCGCTCAGGTACCGGTTAATCATGAGTTGAAGCTGAAACACACTGATTGATGTACCCTCAACAAAGGTTATTTACACAAGCTTCACTGTTATATTCGAAATTCGTCTCTAACTAGAACCACAAAAGTCAACATTCGACGGTCAAAGTTCACCCGGCTTCAGTGCGTCCCTCAGGAAACCTGGATATCCACGCTCAATCTCTGCCATAATTTCGTCCTTGTATGCCGGGACGCCCCAACTGTAATTGTACGCCTCGCGCTTTTTTCCGGGGATGTTGACGCCCACATACCAGCTATCCGCCTGTGGAAATAACGTGGCACTAGACAATTCATCAATGCGTTTTTTGAACGTCAACGCGACTTGCGTTGTCGGGGTGAACTTGGTGACCTGATGCTCGCGTAGGTATGCAATCGTTTGAACGATCTACGCGCCTTGGAGCTGCAAACAGGTCGGTCCATTGCAGAGTGCCGTGGGTCCATGTGGACCGTACGTGAAGAACAGGTTCGGAAACTTATCAATGGTCATGCCGAGACTAGACGTGTTTGAAAACAGATGATTGGCCAAAGTCGGGAACGTGACTTGGTACTTACTAGGTCGTCACGCCGTCCTTCCAGTGGTCTTGGATCGTCTCGCCATCCATGCCGCGTAGATCGATATCCTTGAATCCGCCAACGTAGGCATCGAATCCTATCCATACTTTCAACCAACCTGCTGCCACGGCGCAATCCTACACACCTGTCGCAAAGATAAGCACATCGAACTCGTACTGCTTGTCCGTTGTCTTGAGACCATTTACGTATATCTCTAGAATCGGCGCGGCTTTAATATCGACTAGATCGACATTCTTTTGGTTGAAAATCTCGTAGAAGCATTGCTCCAAGGATGGGCGCTTGGTGCCCAACGGATGGGGTGCTATGACTGGCGCCAACAAGGCGCATTTTTCGGGGTCCTTGATGCGTTCGCTGACCTTTCTCCTCCAGAATGCATAAGCTACCTCGTTACTGGCCTTGTCTATGAGAATATCCTGGTAATTGGCCGCTACAATGTTATCTGAGTTAGGAAGCTAATACTGATCGTGTTCTAAACTAGTAGGACGCACACACGAAACTGAACCCACCCAAGTTCCACAGCCTCTCGAAATTCGCCTCCTGTTCTTCTTCGCTGTCACCCAATAGCGGTCGTCCAATGGCCTCGTACAGGAACCCAGAAGGCGTCGTATGCAACTTCTTGTACAGCTCCTTGTGTACGAGCCTGAAATGATCCTGTACCTGCTTGTTTACACCATACTGCCTCATCGGCAGCGCCAGGTTCGGGGTCCGCTGGAAGACGGTAAGATGGGCTACCTATTCCGGACGGAATCCAAAGAAGCTCTCTCAGGGTGCTTATTGCGGACATGAGCTAGGATGGATGCACCTGTGGACCGATCTCTTGAATTACTTGCACGCCACTCGAGCCGGTGCCGATGACCCCGACTCGCTTTCCAGCCGTCTCGATACCTTCCTTTGGCCACCGACTTGTATGGCAACATGGCCCTCTGAAGGTGTCGCGTCCTTTGATGTTTGGTATGGATGCGAAACCCTGGTGATCCTGTCATTGTTCAAGTCGGACGACAACGTTGAACGATCTCACAGTACAGAGGATCAAATGGCGTGCTGAGGCCTTGTAGATTCCACACTTCCCGTCTGCCGTGACATGCCAGAGGTGCAACTGATCGTTCCAGTGTGCTTGCTTCACCACCGTGTCAAATCGACAATGTGGGCGCAAATCCAATTTATCTCCGGCGTACGCAAAATAGCTATGTATCGACGGCGCAGGTCAATACCGAACCCGGCCAACAGTCCATCAGACGAAAACGAGAATGGCAACGATACACACGCTCGCAATTCTTGCCATCCCGGGAACTTTTCTGTCCACGTCCAGTCTTTCCAAAGCTCGGGGAGCGCCAGCTCGTAGATTGGGATATGACTGTCTACCCGCGCACCGGGGTACCTGTTCCAGTTACCCCCCTAGGTCCAACCCGATCACCGTGCAACGCAACCCTAGTTTGCGCAAGTGAAGTAAATGATGTATGCCACTAAATCCTGCTCCAACGATGATGGCATTATATTGTTCTTCTTGCACCATGGTCGAGGTACGTGGTATTTAGTTTATGGAAGTGAAAGTGAACGAGGGCTAAAGGGCGAGAGAGTTCCCTCTAGCTAGTTTGTTCTTAAATACTAATTGATTCTATTGATTGTATAAACCAGCACCTCATATTGATCAGATCTGCAGAGGTGGCTCATATATTCTTTGTGGCTGAAATGCGCGACTGCTTGCATATGTTTGGCCTAATGCATTCGTCTCGACACGGTGCGTCGTATGGATGGTCGCTTCGTGAGCTAACTGATACATCGCTGTCCCATCCTGGGATAGTGTCGTGCCTCTTAAGTATGGCTGGAATCGCATCTTATCATCCTTGCTGCTGTGCTCACACACTCTCAATGACATCTACCTCTCACGCTATTCTCCAAGTTTGGTCCGCCGCTTTCCGTTGCAGCACGTACGGGTAATGGTCATGCTTGCTTGGTAGGTGACGGCCTTTGTTCTATTTCAACCGTGGATTCTGGCTGAACGGATTTGTCTCATCCTGATTTAGACCTACAATCATGTCGTGTATTCTTTCGCAGGTTGCTGCTGTGATTGTTCTATAAACTGGTCGCTTTTCGCATGTCCGATGCCTCTTGAATGCCTCTGGATCTCGCTACATTAGAACCATATTACTTACAACTATGGGTTAGGCAATGTACCTTTGTCCTGATTAGGTTCATGATGACAAAAATTGGAATGAAGACACAGGATCTGTACCCACATGGTTACTCTACTTGATCAAGGACTGTTGTATACGTGTCAGAAACCCGACAATCAACACGTAGATTGCTAGAACAGAAGATGATACATCGTTAATAACGAGCGGTCAAGGGTCGGCGAGCGCGATACCTAGAACAGAAGAGCATGAGACTAGGGAAGAAAGGGATGGGGGGACAGAATTAACTGTACTTGTACTACCGCTAGTCCAATGTGTTTGGAAAATGAGTGCACGGTCCCTACTCACGAATCCGGGATCCGATTCATGACAATACGATGACATCCGATATGATCATTTCAGTCCTGGCGCCTCTGCGAGGGTTCCTACCCAGGTTTTTACACTCTTGCGATCGTGAGCAAGACCGGGGCGTAGAGGATTTTTGGAATGAAAAGGACTGCACGGAATGGCGAAAAGAACCGACATACATCTCTGTACTAATTTGAGATATATGGGGGACCTATCTACGTATCCAGCGGGCAGCATTTCATTATAGTACCTTTACATCATGTCCTCGATTGCATGACGGCCGTCCACGTTGCTCTGTGCAATCATTTTCAGCGTCTCCTGCAGCGCCCCTGGATTGCGCTGCAACAACAGTCCATCCAACTTCCTTTCTGACGCCATCACTTTGCCAAAACTCAGTATGCCTTGCGCGAATTCTTGTGCAGTATGGTTGATATCGAGGGTTTCACTTTTTGCGGCGAGTTTCCCGATGAAAAGGGATACATCCAAGGACGTGTTGGTCAGATCGATCGTATGGGTGCGGAGTCCGTTGCAGTGCTGTACATTCTGCTGAATCACTGCTTCTTGATCATGAACGGAGCTTCCGAGGTTGTTGAGAGACGTGATTTCTTCTTCAATTCGCTGCAAAGAAATGATTGTACGTTGAATACTTAGCAAGCATGCAGACAAGTTTTGCTCTGCGCTTTCGGCCATTTTTTCTGCATCCCTGATTTGCCTGTTCAAGTCACCTAAATCTACTGCCTCACCGATACCAATGGTGAATAGGTGTCGTAGGATCTGGTACACACGGGCTTTCAGATGCGACTTAGCAAACGGAATAAAGAACGCACTCGAACGTCTTGCACACTCTTGCGCTTGCGTTCCGCAGAACGAATAGTTTCTCTAGCTCGCTCGACCTGCTCCTCCGCAGTCTTCCTCCGATCACTGTGCGAAATGAAATTGAGAGCTGACAGATAATCGAGAATACGCACTACAGGATTTTACGTTCCTTCTCAGTGCCCTCTCTCAGAGTGTTTGCTCTTTCTGTAGACTTTTCATTCGTGTTTGTGCTGAAGTAACTTCGTATGTAAAGTCTATCGAGAGCTTCATTCGGCAGAATGTCGCAAAATTAAAGGGGTCAACAAATCACACACAACCCTTAGGACAACGCAGCACACCTCTGTAAATCTATTCATCAAGTCCTTTGCTTTCTCGCTCATCAATTTGAAGTTACCAAACACCTTCCGACATTGTGATTTGCATGCGTTCACGAGTGGCGCACGGGCTTGGGCTACTTCTAATGCTAATGTCCCGTTTGTTGAAGCAGATGTCACTTGACGTCGGGTGAATTCATAGAGCGATTCGATCTGCTTGACCAGCTCGACGAGAGAATCCATCGCAGGGACGGCATCTTTCTCTAACAAATTCCCCTGCTTTGACTGCAACTGACCTAGGACGTCTTCCAATGATCTACAACGTCTGGCTGCATCATCGATAGCTCGCCGGATCGTATTGGCCTCCGAGACAAGCTCGCTGATGCGGGGCTGAAAAAAGATCGGGAACGTCAGCTCCCCACTCCGACGCTAGTACATTGGCCAACCTACATTCCCCTCCGCTGTAAACAAGGGTCCAAGGAGCCCTGTCCAAACGTTTGGACTAAGCGCCTTCAACGCCAGCATCATGGTATCACTGGCAGCCATGACCTGCAAAAACGGAGAGTATAGTTGTTGGCTGTGGTGCACAGAGATTGAAGGATGAACTGGCGCAGGTTCTGCGACTTGTGTTGGACAGTCGAGAAGATACCGGGTTAAATACAGTAACAGGAGTGTGCTCTGAGCATGGACTTGGAAGTGGCCGTACCACCTGCCCGCAATCCCGCGGATGGATACGTATTCCAGTTACAGAGGAGATGCCGTGTGTAACCCTGTTTGAGTGCTCTATGGAATCATGGTGTCACAAAGTCAACTGCATGCAACGAAAAAAGTGACAAAACGTAAGGTTCATTATCCATTCTCCTACCGGCTTCAGGTTGAAGTGAGTCAATGTCTCTCGGGGGTGGAGTGGCCCCACGGACTGTGTAAACTCAGTCCCTGGTACCTGGTTCTGAAGAACGCATCCACCATGGCGTTCGGCCTGAGACTTGAACATGGTTTCAGGATACCCTTCTGCACCGCAGGTCTGGATTCTTCCTCGGCACCAAGGGGTCCACTTTCCCGTAGGGCACGGACAGCACTTCTAACGCGCAGTCACAACGCATTTCCTTTGTCCAGCTCTGAAGATGGACGATGGAAGGTTTGCCGGAACGAAAAAAGTCACACAACAACTTGAATCCTCACATCATCCTGGAAGCAGCTGGTTTACACGGCCGGAGGTCCCAGGTACACCTAACATATTTGGATGAGCATTTATGTGGCCAACATTTGTGGGGTATTTAGTAGATAGTATTCGCACTTTGCGTACTTGATGATTATTTCACGTATCCGTTCTATCACCTATTACGGGAGCTGGGCCATGGGTGTGGCCGGCATCGGCCTGACATAGTCACGTGCTCAGATAGAGCTGGCGACCAGATATGTCACAGATATCGTCAGTCGTGATCAACCTGAGCTTTACATGTGATCTCACAGAAACATCGAAACGAAATACCTGGACACTTCCTGCAGACCAATCTTGGTGACATGCCATGGATTAGATGTGAGTATCAGATCCCTGCAAGGGATGATCTCAACATGCTGCATGCATACATATTCTATATCAATATGGAAATATAAATAATATAGGCCCTTTGAACGTCAGGCATGGACTCTTCGAACAGGTAAAAGTCAACTGAAATTAATTCGTGTCCATTGTCGAAATAATATACATGCGAGGCTCAAGATTACTGAAAGCATATGGCAACTAAAAGGGAGATAGTGTGATAATGGTGTCCAGAAAATGTTGTGAGAGCGAAAATGAACATGAAACATGTCCAACCTTCAATGGCCTTCGGCTTCACTGGCAAATCAGGTTTGAGCTACAGGCCATATGAGGTCTTGTTCAATCTTCTGTTGCCACACTGGTGGAGTGCCAGCCACAGACCGTTTATCCAAGCGACGTCGTGCAGGAAATTCATGCAGATCCAGCATGAAAATTTCCGAGAGGGTCCTGAATCACATGAAATGTGAGTAACTGCACTGGCCATTAGGAGTTGTCTTGGTACGTACTCCAAGTAGATTTTTTGCTCAGCTTCCTGACCACGATCACCTGCTTGCTTACATGCATCCTTCTGGAGCCTCTGCAGTGAATCATCGACATAATTCCAAAATTTGCCATCAGTATATTCAGGAGAAGAGTTGTTACTCCCTGGTAGAAATCCAGACGGTTCTTCAGTGCCCCCATCGGTATGAGATGGCTGCCTCTCATCTGAGTGATCGTGATGCTCACTCCTAGGATCTTCATTTTGATCTTCATTATGGCATACTGGGCTCCATTCACCATTGCTCCCCTGCTCCCACCCATTGACTTCATCAGGTTGTTGGAAGGAGGAAACATCATGGCTATCTGAATCTTGAGCTCTAGCACCATCACTGACCTCCTTCGGAGTGTCTTCATCCTTGTCAGTGCTGGTCTGTATTAACTCAAGCTTCTCAGCGAGCTCTTCCTCAAGTTGATCCATATCAATGTCAAGCATGGCTTTGACATGGTTACGAAGATCACTGTGGAGGCCAGGTAGCAGGTACATTGAGAAAAGAGTACTGATAGTAGTCCTGTCGGTTGTGATGCTGATGTGAAATTCGCGATAGCAGCGACGCTGGATTCAAAGTTAGTGCAGCCTTTGCATTTGTGCAAACAGTTTACCAGGAAGGCAAATCTTGTCCAGTTGCCTGTGGATATCTCCATGCCAATTGATGCTTTGTTGCCAACAACTGACTGGAATGTATCGATTATGTTCTTACACTTGGTAATCGACTCATTTATCGCTGTCTTGAGGTTGTCACGAGCACTAGCAAGGACCTTGGAGACCATTTTACCCAATGCTGTGCAAGGTTGTGACCTCTCAAAGACAAGTTCTGGGACCTTGAAGAGCGTGGGGTTCGCCTTTATGAATGCCTAGAGGATAAATGTGTTTGGTTATTGACAGACCAGCCAGTTACATGGTCTTACCATAACATTGAGGTGTGTATCAATGACATATGCAGTGATATTGGGAGACAACAAGCATACCATCAGACAATTTCTAAGAGAGGTCTGTGAACCCATGTGAGTACTGGCAAGGTAAAAATGCATTGGCACATACCTCAAAATCCTTCGACATCAAATGAAGGCAAAGAGCTTCATCGGAGGACTCGTCCTCCTCTTTCTGTTCCTTCTGCTGAAGAAGCCAGGCCCTGACAGTCAATAACATGGATGCAATATTGTTTGCCTGTGGTTGTGTAGTCAATCAAGGGCCTTTTGAAGATATTTACTGTCCTCACGTCTGCCAATTGCATAAGTGGCTTTATGGATGTGAGCTTGTTGGTCCAAGCAAGCTCTCGGGCCTCTAACTTCAGGCGCTTCCTGTCGTCCTCGGTCAATCCCAGAGTGGAAGACTCAGTCCGTTGACGTCGGCGGCCAATAATCTGACTGATAGATTCATCAAGTTCATCTGTTGAGCGTGGTTGTGACTGTCCTTGCACAACATTCCTAGAGCAGTCTAATGTTGCTGCCTGGGATGATGGAGTGGCAGCCCGCTCACTGCTGCCAGTGGTCTCTGATGATCTTTGCTGCCTTGGCTGTCGTGAGCGATATTGGCCCAGTAACATGGCATGGCTGGGTGGTGGGCAGAAGCAAAACGAACAAACATAAATTTATTTTGAATGATGGTCAACCAATTCACATGATCAAGCACACCAGAGGAATATGTAGCAGCAACACATTGAAAAGCAGGTTCATTAACCTGCATATCAACAGATATTTGTATATGGTACCATCTCTATGTCATCGTGCGAGTGGGAAATGTAGTTTCTGTGCACTATTGAGGGTGTATCACGATTCTGCCCCAGAGCATACATCTGGGGCACCATAACCATGCTGGAATGTTGATTGTATGCCACCGCTCCATATGGATTAGGCACTGACAATGAGGACTGTGGAATGTCAGAAATGTTCAGCATGGTACTTTGCGATGGTAGATAATTATTTGATCCAGATGTGAGGACAGGCGTTGGTGGATAAGATGTCCCCATTGGGGGTGGATACGAATACAGGGGTGGATGTGGATGGTCAATGGTTGAATGCAAAGAAGAATGTGGAGCCGAGTAGTAGTTCGGCATTGGAAGATGACTACTTGGTGGGTGCTGTGGGTGTACGGGAATGGAGACACCAGCTATCGGGGATGAATTCAAATACGAAGGTGGATGATGGATGGTGGAACACAAAGATGAATGAGAAGCAGAGTAATTCTACATCAGAAGGTGACTACTTGATGGGCACTGCAGATGTGCCGGAATGGAGATGCCAACTTGTGGCAGAGGTTGAGAGGCTGATGCTGTTGATTGAAAAGGACCAAAAGAGGATGCGCTTGATGGTGCCGTTGATGTTGCTATACTTGATGGATTATTCATCTTCTTTGCCTTCATCTTGCATTGGGACCTCTTTGGAGCATGCTCGAATGCTGGTCATACTTCGACTAGATTCTCGAAAGTGGTGGAAAGGCCTGAGGATTCAGTACTTGCAGCATTCTTGTTGGCCCGCTTCTCCTTTAATTTGGCAATGGCAGCTGAGCGAATGGCACTAATAGCAGAGTCAGAAACCCAAACAGAGCTGTGCTGAAGTGATTCAGGAAGCACGGACTTGATTAGAGCGTAGTTGTGGATGGAGTAGGTGTTGAGGAAGAATGTATTTGTTGGCTGGTGCTTCACGATTGCCTTCATACGTGACGTGAGGGCACGTTCTTGTCAGAGAAACACTGTGGTGGATTCTGTACATTTGGCGTCGATACAATTGTGCTGAACATTGACCAGGCAACGGATGTCCTATATATCCAAGTCTTTAGGTAAGAATATCATCAGTATGAAAGAGATTTTACCTGAAAGTCTTGTATCACCACCTCGCTATCAGTAAGCTCAAGGACTGGTAACTGTACCAATGGATGGCGAGCATCTTTGAAGGAGAAAACTTTGAGGGCGACGTATCTAACGACACGTAGTCTATTGCTTGTAAGGAGGATTTCAGAGATTTGACCAATAGAATCCTGACATGAAGAATTAGATCAGCCTCGATAGCGTAATGAAGTGAAACTGTTCACAACCTTGGACTGTGCAGTGTGATGAAATATAATGTGTGCTCCCAACTCTGCGACTTCACTGCCCGATGTAATGAATGATGCACTCTTGTAGAACGCTCCAGTCTCTGAATTCTCAACAAGGTTCGCACAACGTGTACTGGACCATGGAACTGGATTGGCATGAGAGCCTTTCTGGATTGAACCAGTTCCAGCTGTGGGTGAAAAATCAGTGCTTGTGAGCTAAATGTGGTCACGTCAGGAGACCTACTTGATAGTGGGAGGTGCCATGTATCAACGCCTAGCAACTGAGCTTGCTCGGGATGTGTTCGGAGGTAGAGCTGCACCTCCGCACCACCTCTCACCCATTTTTTCTGGTCAGCATTGAACCAGAATCCACCAGTAGCTATATGCTTGATAATATCTTGATGTGCAAAGGTCTTGCAACTGTCTTTGCTCGGTGCTTGGTGATTGCTGTGGATGCATGACAGTCAGAAAACGTGGTTGAATGACTCATAACGTTCTGTTGAAAAGACGATGCCAGGTCCAAACTGTTGAATATAAGCAGGAAGATGAACAAGAAAGTGGAACTTTGGTTTGCTGATCAGAATACTGGGTGCACATTGCGCAGTGATGTTGAGAAAATCGCCGATAGTGCACGTCAAGGTTTTCAGGTACTTCTCAATGTTTGGGATGTTCGTGTGCCAAATAAGCACCACAAGTTCACCAATCACCGACCAACCATCGAGAACGGTCTTGGGGACAAGATCATAAATCAGGAATGGCATTACCTGTGCAAGACTCTTGAAATGTTTTCCAATCAAGCTGCCTCTGTACTGACAAATATAATCGGCATTCAGAGATAGCGCATTTAAACCATTCTTTTCGATCGAGTGCAAGCGGCTTTGGAACACATTGAGCTGTTTTGACCTGTCCAGAAGAAAGATAGTCTGGCCCCAAAAATATTTTACGACACCAAGAAGGACCGTATGCAAGATTTCAGTTGGTGTATCCATGTGAACATTTAGAATGCCTACAATAGTGACTTGTCAGTCACAGTGATGATAGAACTCAGAGATACCACATACCTTCCATCCCAATCAATGGGTTCATTGCCTCATGTACATTCCTGCCGTTTAGAAGCTCGTGCAGTTTGTTTTCCAAGGTGGACTTAATCTCCTCCTCTGACTTTACTGGCAAACCCGTTGTCCGCTTTCGCAGCTGCTTTCCAAGCTCAACCAGCACATCAATAATGCTGCTCATCGTCAAGTCGCAGATGCCAGTGGACGCTATTGATACTTTAAGCTTCTCTGCTGCTCCTGAACGCATTGATAATCGTACTTGCTCCTCGATAACTGCGGCCGTCTCCTCCGACATCCGAGGAAGACCTTCCTACATGTCAAATCAAGTGAATCAGTTTCTCAATCGTAAATGTAGCACAAGTTCTTACAGCAAATATACTATTGTATCCAATCTCGGACTCCTTGTACTCCTTTGTACCACCAACGTGGCATGTCCAACGGAAATAGTTACAGTTCAGGCCAGCCTGACTGCACTCTTTGGCCTGCATGGGATTATCACCCCCGAGAAATAAGCCGTATATGAGGAGGAGAACTTCCTCCTCCTCCTTGCAATCCCATGCGACGATCCCAGATTCATGGGCTTTTCTGTAGCAATATAAGTTCGAGCCTCATCGTATGACACGGCAGAGATGATACCTACCTAATCGAGTCTTTCAGTGCTCCCATAAGCTCCATTGGTGATGCATGTGGTGAAGAGGTGACAAACCGGATGCAAAACTCCTTTTCCAACATCTTACGAGGTAAGTTTCCATTGGAGATATAAATCGCATGGTGTTTGTTCCATTGTTTTGAGATGTTCCCCGAAACGTCATCCATGAATATAATCAAGGGGACCGCATAGACCATCCGACCAGCCGCTTTCTGACAAAGTGGATTGGGGTCGAGACTCACAAACCTCTTTGACAAGTCTGTCAAGCATCTCAATATTTGATCGACACACTGCTCCCTAGTCACATACCCGTGAGACCACACTCCAGTTCACCAGGTTGTGAGCGCAAGTCTTCGTAGTTCTCCCAAAATGCGGATGTTGGAATAATCTCTTTCTCGTCACTCACAATGAAGCCTTCCTACAAAAGAAGCAATCAGTTACTGGATAGCTGAGGATTCAATCCGAACATACCGGTGAATGCACAGCAGAATACCCAAGAGCAAGAAGGACTTTTTCATCTGAGCCAGTATTATCACCGGTTGAAGAATCATTTGCATCGCCTGACGCAAGAAAGAACCGCTCTGGAAAGAAATAGACACCCAATTCATCATGCAGAATCTCGTTCACGAAGTAGATCTTTCCCTGGACGTGAGCAGCAGGGGATGAGGGCAGTTGTAATAACATCTTTTCTCCATGGTACACTTCCGACATGCTCTCACGCCCGTCTTCAGGATAATCTTGCATAGCAAAGCGTGTAAGTGGATTAGCGTAGTCCTTACCAACAGTTAGCATGTTGACATCGATGAGGTTTCGCGCCTACCTTTGCAATTGCATGGGCCACATCATTGACGTAGAAGACATTGCCCGCCGCCGAGGTAACCTTTTGAGTGGGGTCACCGACAGTGTTGCAGATGCGTTCCATTGTTTTCTGAACAGAGTGTATTGTTGGGACATCGACAGCGCCCATTTCCTTTGCCCAGCTCAGAATTGCAGTTTTTTGTGTGCGAGAGAATGGGAGGCGAGCTGAACTGAAAAGCAGTGCAGTCAAAAAGTGCTACAAAGTGCTCATGAATGCATATTAGAAGTAAGGTTTGTCACGATGACATACTGCTTTTGATGGCCAAGGATAATAAGGGCTGTCGTTGGAGACGTTCCCGGTCGCTATGACTGGGATCTCTAAGTTACCTGAAACATCAAAGTGAGAAGCAAGGATAAGCAGGCGGAATATCACCTCACATTTGGTGAGCAATTCGGCATCATTCTCTAACTGATCTGACTCATTCATAAGATCATCCGGGGGAAGAGGGAATCTTGTCCTATCAGGGATGAAGGTCTTGTTCCTGAGAGCTGCTTGTAGCTCAGAAAAAAGGTCGACGCCGTGGTCATTGAATATCTCATATGTGCCTTGCTGAAACTCTTTTTCACAGAGCAACGAGAGCGGAACCTCGTCCGACAGAGCAACAGTGGTGAGATCTGGATCCGTAGGCTGAGGTATCGCGCAATCCTTCACTGCCAAATGGTTATTGTGTACTGATACCACTGGACTATACACCACAGGTTCGTCGTAATGTTGTACATCCATTTCTGTGGGGCAGTCGAGGTTTCTTGGCCCTGGGTCATCACGACTATTCATATAATCACAATCGGGATAATTTTCCTGATCCCGTGGTGGTATATGGAATGACCGAGAGGATCGTCCAAGCTGCCTAGATGCAGAGTGAGCAAGGGAGCATATCTCCACTTCCGAGTCACAGATACATACTCCCAAAGAGCGTTTGCATGTCGACGATGCTTAGAAGTGTTGAGATGCTGAGGAACATGACGAAGGTCCATTATCTGGGGTCTGAATCCTGTTGCGCAAGCCGTGCACTCCACGCGCCTGCGTTTCGAATCGCCAAAGCGCAGAACTTGACGGGTGGTGGTTCTTAACAATCGGTGAGAAGGGCACTACCAATACTTACTTTCACCATCTATCAGTGACAAAGCTATCTTGTTTTTTTTGGGCATTCTTCAGGACGTGCGGCTGGACTCAACTGCCTTGTTGCGAACTTTGTCCGAGTCCGGGACTCGGACTCAGTCACGGAGCGTTGTTCGAGTCACGTGCACTTCCCTCACCGAGTTCCACTTGAACGACTCTTGAATCAACTCATCGATGGGACCGAAAAGCTCAACAGTTCACCCCACTGTCTTCTTTCACGAGGAAGACAATACCCAATATGTCCAGCCCATCCTCATCTACTTCTCCGGCACGCTTCCAAAGCATCTCCTCCACCGTACTGTTGTGAGTCAATTTTACTTTACTCGTTTACTCAACTGTTCAACCACTGATTTGACATAGCCCACTCGGGTTTCTGTCACTGTCGCACCAGAATATGGTTCATTTATCAATCCAGTGGTGGGCACTATCCCAGAAGAAGCGTTTTCGCGCAAGTCAGCGGTGCCAGTCACGGTGGTGAGTTATCTGTGGCATTCAGAACAGCGTTGTTCAGCTCAGTTTACAGCCTTGCCTAAGCAAGGGTCACCGGTTCGTTGACCCAGATGACATAGCCATTCCCTTCCTGCCCCTTCCTTCCACGTTCGGCGCCCTCGATCAAAAACACTGGGCTGTGTTATGTAACAGTATTCAGCGGTGGCTTCTATCAACTCCTGATCACACCCAGCAGTGGACCTGGGGTCGTGACGTATTTTGGCTTGCGTTTGTCGCTGCATACCCCGAATTTCCAGCTGGTAGGTGGCCAGCCTGGAACCCTCGCATCCAGGTTGAAGGGGCCTTCATTGAAGGATGGATGAGCGGCTCGCTCGTCGAGACCATTGTCGGAAATACAGACATAGAGGACATCGCGAGTGCACATGAACAAGTCCGTCGTTTGGTTTGGGATGAATTTTGTCGTGTAGTTCCTCTATTCTATCCATACTCTCTAACTGCGACAGCTTGAACATTCGGCTACAGCAGAGGTGTTTTGTTTCTACTCCCTGTATTTTGTACTTGATTAGTGTTGTTACACTGGTTCGGAATGCATCTGATTTCGCAGAATTCAGCCCGTCAAAGTTTGAGCTATGTATCAATGCTCTTCTGAGTCCGCTCCTGCATTCCATCCCTGTGTCCGGACGGTAATAAATTTCCTCGTTATCAATTTGATACCTAAATGATGTCTAGCAGGCATTACGCTCAGATATCTGGCTGATATCGTGCGTCAATAATGCCAAGGCATCGAATCTTTGAGATCTGGCTGACCATTACCTGACCTTTCCCAGGGCTTGGTGCGTTCTCAAAGCGGGATCCACTTGGATTGCCTCATTTATGTCACGTCTGAGTTCCATTTGAAAGAAAGAATCAGGTTATTTGGGAAACCCTCTAGCGAATAGTGATTCGATATTCAGGTAGATCTCCATCCGACCCTTTTAGCATGACATTGACGACATAATTACTTCACCCTGCCGTGTAACTCGGCTCGCGCAAACATCCGAGCGGACCCACACAGGTCGGGCCTACCAAGCGAGTCCAGTCGACTTTCCTTCGGTGCAAACATCGATAAATAAGAAGCCTTGGCACAGAGTCATGCACATGTTTGCACTCGTCGACTACAAGAGGTGCGGATTGGCTATACGTCAATGTCACTAGTGGGTATCGGGCATTACGAGCGCAACTTCCATGGTGTCTCAGTACTCATGGCCTAAATTGTGCCATAGTGTGTGGTCTCATCTACCAGTACAGGACATGCCGATGGCTTGGCCGCCGATTGCAAAATTGTGGTGTCGTCGTTAATTCGGATGATGTCGGTTCCTATTGATATGGATCCGGACCTAGATCCACAAAGTTCGTGGTACTTCTGAGGGGCGCACTCTTTCCGCTAAGCCGCAAGGCAAGTATTCTCGAAACGCCGTTCGTTTCAGTTGCTTTGTAGGTAGGCCAAGTATGCATTTGGAGAGCGTGGTGACGATAGACAGTAAGCCCTCCGATCATAGTCAAGTATAAAAGGTCCACGGACGACGGTCACTCATTTCCTCACTCTCAGAGTATTCGTTCCAGTGAAGCACTTCTCGCCATGACTTCCACAGAGTTGGTTAAAGTGCGCAATGCCCTCTCTCAGATTTCCAAAGGAAAGGATGTCAACGAAGACAGCTGGATGGTGTGCGTATCTTAGTTGTTGGTCGCGCTATAACGTTCCAACCTTCTTTCTCAGCATGTGGTGCAACACAAACTGGGGGGACCTCCTGCAGCCAGCTCCGCTTTCCATTGCTCTTCTTGGTTCACTCATGGTGATTTCTTCCAGCACAAGTGATTTCTGTACGTCGCACCCCCTCTCCCCATACCCTAGGGATGATTTACTGACGAGATGTACCTTTCAGCGCTGATCACCAGAAACACTTCCGTGCAACTCACATACGCAAAGTATCCCGACTCTTTCAAGACCTGCCTCCAGCAAATGGTGGGTGATGGCTACACGGCGTTCGAGACAGCATCACAACAAATGACACGCATCAACAATGCGTCGAGTCAATTACCAGACGTAATCAAGAGAGCCGTAACGATCATCATACAGAACCCGTCCCCAAAGGAAGTCGAGTACCTGCTTCCAATCGAGCTCGACTCTATTGCGGAACTCACCAATATATGCATGTACGTCTGTCCATACGACGTTCACGTGTTTAATGTCAGAGGTGCACAGTTTCTAACGTCGTGCATCAGAGATGCCTCGCAGGCGTGCGAGAGAGCGTTCGTGAAGATTTCGGCACTCGCGCAAGAGATCTTGGAGTGCACAACTTACAAGGTGTGTTCATCATAAAGCGTAGTGCTCCTTTCTTACAGGACCACACAGGTCGGAACCGTGGAACAAGCAAAAAAGCGGAACGAAGTTCATCTATCTATCCTTCAAAAGCAGGAGGAAGAACAGAAAAAAATGGTTGAAGAAGCAAAGCAGACGTCCGACTTTATGAAAAAGGTGGGCACACTATTATGACACCCCTCCACTGATTCGAGGACTAGCCATTGACTATTACCCACAGTCGTTTACGGATGCGGAAAAACAATTTCAAACTGCCGTTGATAATGTCCCGTCTGGGTGAGTTTTGGTGTTGCGGTCAAATTATAGATATGGAATGATGTTTCCCTAGATGGGAAATCGTGGGTATGCAAGTAGTAGAGAGCTTGACGAACTTCATTGCAGCTCCCATGAATGCAATGTTTGGAACAGCCAACACGAAGGGCCAGTACTTGCAAACAGGCCAGTCCCAGGAAACAGGTAGGAATCGTCGTATTTAGGGACTCCAAACTGGAATATTTTTTTTGAACTTGTGTAGGAAAATCAACGCAACCTTCTGGTGAATCCCTCAGTGACCCGGGAGTTTCTCGCGCAGAGCAAATCTTGGGGCTCGTCAGCGGACTGAGCCTACTCATCTCCGGTGGACTTGACGGCAAGCCAGACTGGAGTAATATTCGTGGCGCGGTGCGTCCCCTGCATACACAACAATCATCGTCTGATCGGGACACCGATTCAGAACAAGAAGAGTGGCGGCTTATTTGTCCAAATAAGCCTGAAAACAATGAAAGACTGCCTTGACGGAACTAAACCCATCTCTAAGGAACTCCTCCCTATTGTCGAACAAGCAATCACGATCGCGAAAAGTGTCAATGCGAAGGCGGCCTCTATTGAGGCAAATGATGACAAAGCGCTCGACGAGTACAAACCGGGGGTAAAGAAAATGATAGAAGATCTTCAAGGCATCGTAACACGGTGCAATCTCGTTCTGCAGCAAACTGGAAATATTGCGACTGGCCCTGGTACTCCGAACAATGTCCCGACGAATGTCAACCCCAGCGTCACGGTAAGTGAGACGTCACGTCGTGGATGAAGGGTATATGAGTTTGTTATACAGCAAGCTGCGATCGACACAGCAAAATTTAGAGTGCGTATGCAGCGTGTATTACTTTAAATATCAACTCACTTTCTTCCTAGGTCGATCAAACACGTGCGAACCTCGAAGCGGCACGGGAGTCATACGACAAGGCATCTACGCGTCTGATTGATGGCCAACGCGAAATCACAAAGACGATTGCAGCCATGACGGAATTGTCGCTTGAGAACGCCACCCTGACAGAAATTATGCCTGTGCTCACGCAAGCCGTCAAAGCCTTTACGAGTACGCACAAGCCCTCCACGGGTTCCTTATGATGATTACAAACCTGCTTCCATAGCGCTCCGAGCTCAATTCTCCCAAATGATGCAGTTCTTTCGCAACATCGCGTCTCTCATCAAGGACGTGATGAAACCCCAAGTAACCTCATGGGCCAAGACGGTCGAGGCAAGCTCCCAAATGATTCTCGCTGGCATCTCGCTTTCCGGTGAACCTTTCACGCAGATCCACATGCCTTGAACTAATACCACTTGATAACGAGTAGATTGGACCCGGCACGCGATGTATGCCCAAATGATGGGTCCGCTCAAAGTAGGCATGCTCGCAGAACGCATTTCTGCAACGTACCTACGTGTGTCGGATTTGTACATCATGCCTGCTCAACGGTACAAGTTCCCTCCCTTGTGCTATTCAGATCTTTGTTAGCTCACAGTTTGTCGTGGGCATCAGTGAAGTCGGACATATGCTTCAATTCCAAGAGGACCAAAGCAAGGAAGGCAAACGGCAATTTTTATGTACGTCTGTCACATCACAGCGGGGAGCGGAGAGATGATTAACCAACCTGCGGCTGGGACGCGCAGTGAAACTTTCACAGGCACAGA